>CAHIKZ030002866.1:395000-402500 GCA_903632075.3 Acanthosepion pharaonis | reverse complement strand
ACGACAGTATTTCGTTTTCTTTTCAGTATTTGTCATAAAGATACAAGTTAAATGTTTTATGTTTTTACTTCTGTTGTGTGTGTGTACGTAAAAAAAGTGTCGCTAGTTTTCGATAATAATATGAAGAAAATAAGAAAAGAAAAAAAAGAGCTGAAAAATGACAACAATTTATTATTGCGTAACATTTAAATGAAATGGACACCTTTTCATCAGTGTGTGCCTGAGAGTCAGTAATTTTTTTTTTTTGAAACGTGCAATCCATTGCATTGCATATATGCAACTGTATCAATGAGGCTAAGATAGATGTAGGTAGGTCTAACTTTGCTGCTGCTGGTGGCTGCCGGCCTCTCCCCAGGGCAACAACTAACCTTCACCACCCTCACCAGCGGCAGCAGCAGCAGCGGCACGCATGCTCATCATTTCAACTCTTCACCCTTTTTCCAATCTTCTGTCGTCTCCTTCACTCTATATTCCTACATCATGTCTCGACGCAAACAGCTCAACCCACGACCTTTGGGCGGTAAATATTTTCTTGTTTTTTCTTCTAAAATCATATGTACACTCGCATCAGTAACTTATCTCTTGCTTTAGTTGCCCTGTCACATTAAAAAAAAATAGAACTTCATCTTTTGGTAAATAAATTTAACTACAAAAATGTGTTGAAGGACTTGATTGATGATGATGATGTGTGTGTGTGTGTCATTCACTATGTTTGATAAATTATTTTGGTTTTACTTTTATATTTTGTTTACTCGTCTAATATTTGTTTACAGCATGTTGTATTTTAAAACGAAGAAAATTGTCAAGTAATTATTTGTCACAGTTAATTAGTGTCGCAAAAATACAAAAAGGTTCTTATTTCGCCCAGTACTGTGACGGACACCTGTTGCTATCCAACTGACTTGAAGTCTGTCTCTCTTCTGTTCTCGACACACACGCGCACAAGCCTAAAAAAATCTTATTATTTTATTTTATGACAATGATCTGACTTATTTGAAAAACAAAATCACTTTTTGATATTTATATATAATCGTTCCTATTCTTAAAATGAATTAAATTAGTCACCTGTGACTAGTGAGTACACTTTCTTTAACAATGTTTTTTGCGTAGTATCTCTTTCTTTTCAAATTCCCACTAATCGTACTGATGTAAAAAAAAATGTAAGATTTTTTTTTATTATTAAAGTTACCGTACACATATCGGTGCATGTGTAGTGTAGGTATGTATTCGTGAATTTTTGCATAGGCACATATTGCTGCAATAATTAACTTTTTTAAAAAAGTGAAAATGACATTGGAAGAATTCGACAAAACGCAATCGCTTATTCCCTATTAAAAAAAAAAGTAAAACAATTTTAAAAATGTTAAGCAGCAGTTTGATTCTATATTCAAGCATTTATGCTTAAATAATTCGCGGAAGTCAGCATATTGAAATTGTTTACTTTTTTAGTTTAAAACTGATGTTACGGATTTTTGTAATTGTACCCTTTTTTAGAGCACTAATCTCAATTTGAAATTGATTTCCTAAATTTTCAATTCGAGTCAAAGAATGAGGTTGTATCTTGAACATCAGTGTCGGCTTGTTTGCTTGTTCTTTTTCAGGAATATTATAATAGTGAATCTTATGAAACGAAAATTTATCAACATCACCATCATGCACTTGTTTTCCTTTTCACATTACTTTTGTTAAAGTAAAAACAAATACATTGGCTTTATAATTCGATATGATTATGATACATTTCTAAAGTCTAAAGGTATTTTATGAGATAAACCATAAAATTTTGAAAATTTTTCACAAAAATAATGAATTTATTCTCGAGATTTTCTTTTTGAAAGAAGCCGAATGAATGACGACGACGTCATCTTCGACTTTAGCTACTTTTTTCTTTTATTTCTTCTTTTTAATTTTATTTAAATCTATTTATTTTGTTTTTAATTTTATAACTAACCAAACATCAACTTCAAAACATCAACGTTTTTAGAATTTCTGGATTTGTTCAAAAATATTTTACAAGAATTTTCAGGACTTTCCAAGTGTTTCTTTTAAAAAAAGAAAAAAAGAAGCTGTCCGGGCTTGTCTTGGCCTGTCCGATGATTATAGTAAAGTTCAGGCATGGTAGAAAATGCTTATGGAACATTCAAAATGCTAATAAAGCTAAATTTTGATATCTAATCGCAGGATATTTTATTTCGACATTCTAAATTTATACCTTAATACAAGTTTGACGGAAAAAGAATAGGGAAAGAAAAAATCGTAAACTTAATCTTTGTCATTACAAAAAAAAAACTGATTAAAAAAAATTGAAATTTTTTTACATCGTAAAATCAGTATGACGTAATAATTTGCAAAATAAATTTTTTCGGTAATAAACACCCAGTGTTTAAAAACCTTCCAAAATTCAGTAATTATTTGATTACAATATAAACTTTCATTTGTGAAAAAGAGTTTGAGGAAATAATCTTGTTAAATCATTCAAACCACCTTAATTGTAGAAAATCTCAACAAAATTAAAACTTAAAATAAAAGTTAGTGATCGAACATAAAAGTAAAACTAAAAGAAAAGAAAAATAGACATACATGGATGGGTTTCTTTTTTACTGTTTGATTGACATTTTTTTAGTTTTTATTATTTAGTTTTAGTAATTTCCATATTTTAATCACTGGACATCTCTTCGTAGCATAGGAACGGTTTAGTAATTGATAAATAAATAATTCATTTGCTTTTGCAGTTCCATAAGAAATTGACTGCAATTCCCTTCTTAAACGTTCTGGTTCGATGATTTTTTATTTTTTATTTTTTTTGTGAACCTTGTATATAAAGGCGAAGTTGGATGGAAACTATTGGTTGATAAAATCAATATTATTAAAGAAATAAAACAAAAAAATGATACTTTTTCGTTTCAGTTTGGGTTGAAGTGTCTTCATTACACCCCCCACCCCCCCAAAAAAACTGTTTTTGCCAAAATCGAAAAGTAAAAAGAAAAATTCGGAAATATTTTTTTTATTATGAGATCAGAAATTATTACTTTTTTTAAAATATCAATCGAAAAGTTAGCTTTCAAACAGTGAAACTCACGGCAATATTGACTTAGGATGCAAAATAATGAATCTCACGCCGGTTTCTATCGTCGATAAGTTCAAAAACTCAGCAAATGATGATTGTGCTTGTAGTTTCCTGTTCCTGTGTGCTTCAAAGTCAACTTATCCTGGCAAACATTTTTATAAAGACATTGTCATTATTATGTTTCGAATTATGACAATTTGTACCTTTTTGTACTGTATTGTCTTTATGTTTAGTTTACTTCTTGGAATCAATTTTCTTCGGTTTTTGTTTTACTTTTCTTAAATTTCTTTACCTCGATTTGAAATATTTCCTTCTCTTCACTTGGTTAGTCTTACCGACCAGACACTTAGGAACAAACTTCAGACTTATGTTCAACGTTTCAGTTAAACCTTCTTTTTCTTTTCTTTTGTTTTTTTTTTAATCAAATATTGGAATCGTACGGACTAAATGTTGTTTAGTTTACACCTGGATCTTTTTTTTTCAGGGATTTATGTAAAGACTTTCTGTCACTCAGTGCATTTGAAATTACACCAACTTTTATAATGCAAGATAAAAATTAATGACATTTATTTCTTATTTTTTATTTTCAGTATTGTCTTGCATGTCGTGGATTTTTAATAATGTTTTTTTTTTATAGTTTAAAAATGTTCTCGTTATAAAAAAAATCCTTTTTTCCTATTCTGTGGTTATGAAGTTCATTTTCCTTTTTGGTAGTTCCCATAAAAATTCGTTTTTATTATAAAAATGCTTTCTTAAAATTAAAAATAAAATTGCTTAAGAAGAGCTTAACTTATTTTTTGTGTGTATGTTTAATTTTAGAATCCATTTTCTTTCGGGATTCTTCTGGAAGTCGTGTAACATGTTCCAATTTTTTAAAATTTTAAGCTTAACGCCTTTTTTGCAGCATTTATTGATGCAGTGTCTTTCTCTCATCCCAAAATTTTTTTTTATTTACTCTTTTCTGTTTTCACCTTAATTACTAAAATTCAAAATTAATCTTTTTATTTTATTTTTTATTTTAGATGAAAAGTGGTCAATTTGTCCCTACTTCCTGCTTTTGAATACGTCTGTTGCAAAGTTTTGAATTTTTTGACAGTAAAAAGAAAAACAAATATTAAAAGAAGACATTTCAATTTCTCTTCTCACGAATCAAGGCTATATAGATAGAGGATATTTTACAAGATAAAAAAATATAATAATGTCATTAAATTTCTTTTCAAAGTGTATATCCGTGATGGATGACACAGGAACTACTTATTTGTAGTTTATCTATTCTGTGTCTTATTCTCTCCGGCTTTATCCCTTCCAATCTTCATTGTCCATTCATGTCTTTATCAAACAGACAAAAAGAAAGAAAAAAGAAAGGAATAAATACTTTATCTTTATATCTATCTCCTCATAAGGAATTTTAATATATCACAATTTTTACACCGTTTTCATTACCACGTCTTTTTTCAATCTTTTGCTCATCCTTTCTCTTCATATTGAGCCTGTAAAACTTTCTTTCGTTTCCATTAGCATCTTTACCATTTTCTATTTATCTTTTTTTCCCCTTTCACTCGTTTTTCTTCAGATTTCTTACTTCGTACCTTTTTAATTATTTCACACTCTGTTCTCCCATTTAAATCTGGGTTGATTTTATGAATTGCAGGAATGAGCAGCATCAACCATTTGTTAACCAATTGGTTGAGGCTTTAAACTGAAGTAACTAGGACGTTGTTACTTGTCTTTCTATTATGAGTCCAGTCTATTATGATATTTACCTATATATAGGGAGAGAATGAGTTTATGCCTTTCCCAAATCTATTAGTGCAAAAGTGAACACAAACTACTCTGGAATTCAGCCCACCCATTCCTTTTTCCGTTAAAACGTACTTCCAAAATGATGGGATTCTTGTAATGTAGTGCCACAATCTATTTTCGGTATATATTCTGTTTTTTAGTTTAATTTTATGAAAGTGTTTTCTTTTCCCATCCTAATAAGTCAGTATTACAGGGGTTTTTTTTATGATAGATTGAAAAAATGTATGCATAAAACAGTTGCATTAAATATTAAAAAAGACTTTTTAATTTCCATATGCCAGCTATGCTTGCAAGTCGCCATTAAAATGTTGATGAAGTAATGTTTTTTTTTTCTCAAAAAATCCTAAGAAATAAAAAGAATGAAAGAACTGATGATTTATATTTATGGAAGAACCAGGATCACATATACATGAAATCACTTTAAAGAGGGACTCAGTTTGAAACCACTCTAGAATCTTGGCTAGCTAACTGATTGGCTGTCAAGTTGGAAGTAAGTATTGAAAAGGTATCAACAGATGAAATGATAACTTATACAAATCTAATTTTTACGTATTATTAATTACAACATCGACTGTCGTTAGAAAGACGGTTAATTCTATTGGTTTTGTACATAATAAGAATGACAAATAGTTTTTTCCTTTCTTTTCTAACTTGTTGGCCTCCAATCTGATCAATAAACGATTTAATTTGAATACAGGAAAACTAACTTACAATAATATTCCTAAAATCCAACAAAATAGCAACAAAAAAGATTTTTTAAGAGCTGAAATTTACATTCTCTCAAATTTTTCAACATTGTAAATATTTGTAAAAACGTATTATTCAACAATTATCGCGTTTTTTTATCGCGTACCATAATTCTGCTTTGACTTTGAAACTATTTTGATCTTTATTCTAGCTAGAGGCTCTTCATCGTTAAATAAAATGCTTCCTTTTAGCTTTCTCTCGTGTCAGAAAATAACTGGTTGTTTTTAAAATATTAATTACGTTAAACAAGAAAAATAATTACGAATGTAAAGCAAAAAACTTTTCAATAAATAGAAAGTCGAAAATTAAAAAAAAAAGATAAAACATTTTTGCCTGATGTGTGGCCTCAAATTCTGTTTCTTCGATGTTGAAATCAAAGACACCGAAGAGAAGTCCAAACAGCTACGAGGCGTTGCTGAAACATTTTTGGCTAGACCAAGAAGCTCTTCCTCTGGATGTTTAGTCATTTTGTTAAATTTCAGTAACTGGATTTTGCCGAGAACTTTTCAACAACCCGCATATATTTAAGACTGTAAATTTTATTAATTCTCAATAATGTAAAAAAAATATGTATTATTAGATTGTATATTTTTTTATAATAATTTTCGCATCTAGTAATTTAGATCGCTGTATTTTTTAAAATAATGTCCTGATTAATTATTTGGTATTTAAAATTTATTTGTAATCTTGATTGCATTTAGAAGTATTAGTAGATACATCAAAAGACTCGATTGTTAGTATCTCAGCCTTGGTTAAAGTTGATTTGGAAGATGTCTTTATTTTAATAACGTTTGAAACTGTACATGTACATACATGTAGTTAGGTTGTTTTTTGAAGATACAGAAATATTTAACTGGATCTAGAAAAAGATTATTTGTATGTGTATGCGTGCGTATGTGAGTGAGGTCATTTTTTTTTCTTTTAAATCTTTTAATGCTTGTAATAGTCATATCATGAAAAGATCTTTAAAGCCTATTGACAATAATCATAGTAGTTGCCACTAGGAAATGATATAAAATAAATAAAATAAGGATTATCAAATTTATGATTAACAGATGGGAATGACTGTCAGTATCTCAGAAAGCCAATACTTTAGTTTAAAGATGAACTGTTACGTAACCATCATACTCTCTCTACATATATATGATATTCTGTTCCTTTGTTGGGTTCTCTTACTCGCGTCGAAATAGTTTAAAGATATTTCGTAATATTTCAGTTGAGAGTTGAGGTGAGTCTGGCTTATCAATAAATTGCGTTGCCTTTTTGTGCAGAGACGAGTTTAGAAAACCAGCGAAGTAGACAAAATGTAAACTTTTAGTTTTAAGCTGCATAAAATGAATATGATCAAATTTAAAATTTAAAAACGTAATTACCAATTTTTGTTATATGTTGTAATTTTTTAGAAGAAGGTTATTGGACCTTTTTAAAAACGAAAGAGAAACCATCCATCTTTTTAATGTTGGAAGCAAGTCGCCAATGTTATTGTTGTTTAAGCAACAGCTGTTTCCAACGATAAATAAATAAATGAAACAAATATCACCAAGCGTCAGTCCTATGTAGGATGATACTAACATTGAATTATATTGAAATATCTACTCCTGCCACAAGCAAGCATCTTTTTGTGGCATTTGAATGTTGTTTTAACAAACTCATCATTATACCTTCATATTATATTGAAAACTAAATGTATATGTGTCTATTACACATTAAAATAAATCTTCATTTCTATTCCTCTCTGATTAAGTTTCATATTGTTTAAAAAATTCAAGAAGATTCAAAGAAAGAAGAATTCGAATTTATGTGGTTATAATTTTTATAAGTACATACATTAATTCCGAATGTTCTGATAGTAATCACTTATAATAATCAAGCAAGTGGCGACTTCA
>CAHIKZ030002866.1:197500-390000 GCA_903632075.3 Acanthosepion pharaonis | reverse complement strand
CTAAGTGTTGACTTCCATGTTTTTATACATATATATATATATATATATATATATATATATATATATATATATATATATTAAAAATATTGAATAAATGATACGGCTTAATGTTATTTAACATCAGTTAATAAATGTTTAAATAAATCGTTTTTTTATCAAATTATTTGTTTGTTATGTTAAAATAAAACGTAAAAATATCCTTTTATTTTAAATACATTACTGTCATACCTCCAATTTTATCAACCCAAAAAACCAGACACGCTTTCATCAACGTTTACAAGTTCCATAATGGAATTTAAATACCTGAAGAGCGTTTTCGTCGGGGCTCGTTTATCTGTCTTGATGGGTTTTTCTTCAATTAATAATTGAATTTCATAGCTATCCGAACTGGAAATCAAAATTCAGAATCTCTTTTGAATGCAGTGAAATGTGGCAATCCGAGTGAGCAGTGCAAGCGTTTTTCTGAAAAAATAGATGTTTTTGAACCATAAAAATTGTCTCACGAGATTAAGTGATTTGCCTTATTTCTGCAATGAGAATTGGAGATCAGGAACAGAAAACGTGATCTAAAGAATATCCATAATATTTTGGATTATATTTTTCGGAATCACTTAGTTAACAGTAACACTTACTTGAAATTCTTCATTGCGATTGTTGTAAGTGCTGAAAAAGTTTCAGCAAGCTAAAAGTAATAAAACATTATCTACGATCTACAATAAGAGGACAGGTAATCCTTGTTAGAAATGATGTCGACTGAAAATGAAACCACTCTATCCCTCGACTGAGGAAATAGTGAATGCATTTGCTCTTGCTAAGTTTCGAAAAAATATGCAAAATTATTTTCTATTTTTCAGCCATAATTTTGAACACGTTAGCAATCTGCAGGTAAGGAGAACCTGGGCTATACTTGATAAGCACATGCCATTTTCTCCTACACTTGTACTAATGTTTTCTTATGAAAGTCATCAACTCACCTGATAGCCGTGACAATTTCAGTTCTCTCGCTAGTCATTATATAGAAAGTATTTTTGAAAGGAAGAGTTGAGTTTTATGTGCAAAGATGTTGAGTGTCACTTATAGTCACCGAAGAGTCAGTCCTCGTAGGTAAGAAAACACAGGAGTTTTGTGTAATTATAGCAGATACTGGTCGCAGGACAGTGAATTTTTTGAAAATGGTCGAAAATATAAAATTATTTTTTGGAGTGACGTAGAAGAAAATTATGCATAAAACAATGTTTTCTTGTTTATTTTGCTACATTGGTAATACTTACTTTGATTTAACTCAGGTTAAAAATGATTCGCGATGTTAATAACATTAATTAATTATTGTACATAATTAGTTTTCAATAAGATTTCCATTTTATATGAATTCTACTTTATGAAAATTGACATGTAAGTGATGGCTCCGTGTCATAGATTCGAGAGGAGAGGGATGAGATCTTAGCGCCGGCACTGATTGAATTGCTGAAACTTTTAAAAAAGATTTTTGTGAAATATTTTTATATTGTTAAGGCAATTAAATATTGTTTGCATGAAATATTTAATCTTGTATTTTGTCTTGTTAGCTGTTTCAATGCAAGTGTGGATTGTTGTTTTTTTTTCAAATTTCCCGCAATTTTCTTAGTCACACAAACGCCAAATTATTTCAGAAAAAAATATTGTAGATTTTTTTAAGTTAAAAAATTTCCCATTTTTTTCTTCTTTTAATGCTACATTGCGTAATTAGATTTTTTTATTGCTTCAAACAAACAAATAAATCCATTTAAAATGAATTTTAATCCTTCAGAAAATGATTTTTAGACGTAAAACAAATATTCCCACTTCTTACTAAACTATCATTTTTGAGGGAGGTGGATACTGAGAAAATTCTCGTCCTCGAATCGAGAACTTTTCAACACCCTCTTCGGAAATCCTTACCTTAGAGTTCGATCCACAATATATGCTTCATTTCATTTATACTTTATGTCAAAATTAAGCTACGCTCCAAAAATGATTTTTTAGACTAATAAATTAATTGAACATTGATTGAGGAGCTTAAACTTTCTAATGTTGTCATTGTTTCCGATATATTCCGTGTAAATATTCGATTTAGTGCCCGGGGAGCTTATTTTAAAAGAAAATGTTGTTTGAAGTTGGTGGTGGGAGGGCTTAGGAACGCCTATTTAAAAAAATGAAATTTTTAGCTATTTTCATACAACTTAAGAACTGCACGAAGAGGCAGCATAAAAACAACAACCTGTCATTTTTAACTTAAAAATGACAGTTACTTAATTGTTAAATTGTCAATTCTTCAATATCAACATCTTCATGGTCCTCAGCATCCGCATCTACATTCTTCGTTTCTCAAATACATTTGTTTAGTCGCTTATTTTAATTTTTTATTCGAAGTGGGGTGATAAATCGGGAATTTCCTGTGGTTTTGTGCATAAAATTTTTCAACATTACTCTACTTGCAAACAAAACAGTTAAAAATCACTTTTTCTTTACTTTTCAAAAAACGTTCAAATCAAATTTCGATTTAATTTCTGTTAAACTGCTGGCTAAAACTTTACTCTCTAAAGTCGTTTGGAGCATTTCTCTGCAGGTAGTCAAACACTATTTCGTACAATAAATCATGACAGTAACTTTATTCATGGAAAAAAAATTGAAGTTACAGCCTCAATCAACTGCAGTAAATTAATTTTTATTTAAGTGTCACAAATTCACCATTTTATTTCATGTGAAATTTACTTCTTCGTCATTTTTGTAACGAATGTTCAAAAATACATTTTGAAAAAAAATCCTTTTTTTTATTTTTTCGATTAGGAACCTATTTCTAAATTTATATTTTGCGATAAATTTTTTTACCTCTTATCGTTTGTCAATGTTTTATAATTTTCATAAATAGGCTCGCCATATGCTTCGGTGCAGTATTTATTCGTTTTTTTTTTTTTTGTGGCACCCTCTGAAACTGATGAGGGAAGTTAGGTCATGATTGAAAAAATACTTTATACAAGAAAAAAGTACAAATGTATTACAATAGAAAATTGTTTCGGGTTGAGGCTTGGAAATTTGGTAAGAAGCATTTTAAAAAATACTCATTATTTTTTAGAGAGTTTTATTCTCTTCTACTGATTCATTAGTATTTTCTGCTAATTAAAGTGTTCCTTTTCCACCCAATTTGGATAGTTCTGTCTTGCTCTTGCAATAAAACTATTTCCTAGATATTTAACGGGCTTTTTCTTTCTGGAATGAATTATTACAGCATAACAAATTGGATTGGTAACATTTTGTCACTATAACTTCAAAAAAGGGTAGGAGGAGGTAATGACCATTTCTCACCTGGAATCTTGGACACCTGACTCAACACTCTCAGGTATGCCTCAGTTATGGCATAATAAAAAAAATGCCATGCAAATATCGACATTAAAAGTTTTTTTATTTTACCAAAATATCAAAGATTGCAAGTAAAGGGCCAAAGTAATCACCACAATACAAAAGTAGATCACTTATTTTACTGATGGATATACTGAATCATGAATGAATGAACCGATGATATTGGAGTTGAAAGACTTATGTCTGCTCATAGTTTCGAAGAGCATTCTTTTAGTTTTAGCATAATTGATCTCAACCTAAGATGACCCACACTAGTCTTCTTACTTACTCTTTCTTATGGAGACGATTTTGTCAATTTTATTTCAGTTGTGTTCTTTGAGAGCAGAATGAAGATATGTCACCATTTTTTTTACTCAACAAAAATACTTTTTGGGGCCTTGGCTATTGACGGAAAAAAAACAGTGGCGCAAGTTAGGAAAAAAAAAACAACTTTTAAACTACGAATATGTTACCTGTGCCAAAATGTCCATTAAAAGCTTTTGTTATCGAGAGATTTTTTTTTACAATTTTTTTGTCTCATTCCCAAAATATAAATCTCTTCGTTTTTCTCTTGTGCAATCTTTCACACTCCGCATTTCCTTCTTTCTCTTATAAAAACTCTCTCTCTCTCTCTCTCGTGAGTGATGGAGTGAATTTCCTGGCCGCTTACACATCGTTCATATAAACAACAATAATAATAATAGCGATAGTAATAATTAACGGATGATTCAACTCCCAATAACCGACTGTACTCTTTGTCCCATTCACTGTGGTTACCTTGCGACAGTTGCTACTTTGGCAGCCTTCTCCTTCCTTCCTCTCTGCTGACTTTTTTCTTGTTGCTACTTAAACTTGACAATTGATTCTACACAACACGACCCATACATCCCCTCTTAAACGGACATCTTTAACAATAGTAGTAATGATAATATTATTAACACTGAATAGACAATTATGATTGCTAGTGTCTTTCTAAAATTTACGACGACGTACAATTTTGGCTTTCTTCTTCCTTAACGAACATAATTTTAAAAATAGACTTTGTGTGTTGTATGATCACATTTTTAGAGTGAAAAATGTTATTTTATAAAATAAAACAATAAAAACTAAAAGTTTAGAGTTAGTAAGTTGAAAAAAGACTTTAAAAATCATTCATCGTTGTTTTGCATAGATTTTTTTTATCTGTCTATATTTCTGAGATGAGGTATTATGTACATTATTATTTATGTTATTCGGACTTTTGTCGCCATATTTATTACAAAGTTCCGGCCGTTGTACGTTCCGACCTTCATCAGGTGGTTAGATTTGTTTTTCTCTAGATCCGACCGTTTTTAACAATTTCCAAATTGTGTTTTCTTCTTTATCGGTTTGGTTAAAATTTGGATGGTAGTAGTTTTATTGTCAGGTAGATAATTTCAAAAGCAAGACAGTTTTTTTTTTTTTTTTTTTTTTCCCAACTTTTATTATATTTTTTTAGCTTCCATGACTCAACAACACTCTTTTTAAGCTTCAGATTTCACATAATAAAAATGAATGCTAATTAAATAGCTTATCACGGCCGGGGACAGACTCCTCCTCAAACCGAGATATCGGGTATAATAAACTTAAAACTATCATTATGTTCAATAATTTGCCGAAAAACAGCATTACATGATAAAAAAAACCCAAACTTAAAAACAATTTTTTATATCGTGAAAAAGTTTGTTATTGAGAGAAAAGACCAATATATTTTTTAATTATTTAAAAAAAAATTTCTTTCTTTCTAACTCTAACACGTTTGAAATTTTGGTTAAAATTAAAAATCTTCTTTTTTTTTTTTATTTTTTATTTTTTTTTTTACGTCAGCGGTCTTTTTTTTAGTTTTTTTTGGTGCCTTTTTCAGTTGAAAAACACATTAATTTGGAAATTCTTGCAAAAATCCAATAAGTGTCGGATAAGTTCTCAAAGTTTCATTAAACTATCAGAACTTATTCAAAAATGAATGAAATTATTCTAGAAATGTCTGTTTTTTAGAAAGTTATGATAAAAATATTTTTATATCTGTTTACACCATCCTTTTTTTACAACTTAATTTTATGAAAATTCGAATATGTGTATTTTTGTAATTTTTTAATTAAATGAAGAAGACTTTGAAGATGAAGAATATAAATCATCGATTTTTTTTTTTTTTTGTAAATCAAGCAGCGTTTCTACCCATACTTTAGAATTGTAAAATACAAAAAAAGCAATAAAACTAAGTAAGACATTATTTAATTAAAAAAGCTTTTTTAATGGATTCTATGAGTATTAAGGACATTATTGTCTGAAGCCAAAATATTTTTTGATGAAAAATAAATTTTTACAAGAATTGTTTTCTTTTTTTTTTCAATTTTAAATACAAAACGTGAAAGTTGTTAAATATTTTAAAATTAAGTTTGAATATGGTTCTTTTTGGAAATGTTCTTATTAAAAAGATCTATTTTTACAGATCTTAAATTTGAAAGCTTATGACAATCAGCAAGGTGATAGTATTTTTAAAATAATTTTTTAATATGCCAAAAAAATTACATTAAAAACGTTTCCGGCAAAAAAACTACAGTCACAATTCAGAAATAATGTCACGTGTTTTAAGTGTTGTTTGTCCTGATAGCGACGATCCGGCCTAATAAATTACATTGCTTTCGTTCTAGCTAGCACGTGTCAAATTCTCTGACTGACCGACCATCATCGTCGTATTTTCAAAATTTTTAATTTTATTTTTTTTACATATTTCACTAAATATTTTCTTTTCCTTTTTAAATATAATCAATTTTTTTTTTCAATGAGAGACATACTGCAATTATAATTTTTTTCTTCTTTAGAATTTAGGGACGTTAAGAAAGTACCTAAAAAAATCAATAAAATTTTGAAAGTAATTCTTTAGAATTACCTTATAGTTAGATAAGCTGGTTCACTTAAAATTCGAAAAAACTGTCACTTCTGCCCTTCACTCCGATAAATTGCCCTAAATATCAATTCACACCTCCAGAACCAATCGCATATGGTTAGACATGCTTCTCTTATTTCCAACTAAGTTTTTTCTGCTAAAAAATTAAGTAATGTGTGTTTCCAATTACATTAAGTATAGTTTAAATTTTCTAATTTTCCTAAAATTTTGAAAAATGTATAATTGAATTTTACAAGATTTTTAAACAGAGAATTTTACTTTTGTCTACAAAGTTGTCAAAAATGGCTGACATGATCGATTTTATGGAAATTTTGCTGACTCAAAAAAAAAAAAAATTAACTAAAGTTTCAGATATGCTAGAAAGGATGAAAAATTTAAAAAAAAATATTCAAAAAATACCTCTTACTAATAACAAACATTTACATGATAAAAAATTGTTTAATCAAGTTTGGAGCCTTTTTCATCAACGTATGTTCTTTTTTTAACGAAGTATTGAACATACCCATTCTAAAATATCTTATTTGTGAAACCTGAACAAAATATTCAAGGTTTAGTTAAAAACAGTCTACTCTTTGCAGACACATTCACGCTTTGTTTATTATATAGTAGATATACTATTAACATTAAATAGAATTTTGGAGTACATTTCTGTTGTATAATAATCCTTAATTTTGTCTTGTATATTACTAGGATGAAGGAAAAATCCATGGGGTATCATAGTAACTGAAGAATAAAAAATATTTGATATATTTAAATAATACAGAAAAATATTATTTATAGTTGTAAATCACTGAATGCCTGAATTATACAGTTTTGTACCAAAGTTGGCTGAACTCAACAAATGTTTATTGGTTTCCCAACTGTTTTTTTTTATATAAAGAAGCAAAATTAGTAAATTATATTGAAACAATGTTAGATAAAGCAAGATAGAAAATATATGAAAGATCGATGAGTGTTTGTGCTGATTGAAGTCATATTGTATTGAAGGATCAAATAAGCATTAATTGATCTTGATTGGTTTAGCAATTGGTTTTTCATGTTGGTAGAACAAGTGTTAGAAAATTTTTCAATGAGCAATTCTTTGTTGGGATTCATTACTGATTGGTTTCATCCCAAAACCTGAAGTAAAAACAGATAAACAGCTTCCAATTACTCATTGGAAACTCTGTAATTAAATTTTCCTTGTCTTGCATCAAAATGTTTCCAGTATTATTTTTACCTAAAATATGTGGCTGATGTCAAGTGTGTCTGAAATATCAAGATATTAAAGTATTTTATTAATTTTATCAAGTTTGACCAGAATTAGTGTTTACCACTCATGGATATTTCATTACTAATATCCCCATCTGTTGGTTTCTCATATTTTACTTCATCAATTCTCTGACTTTCCTGAGATGAATATGGCATTCACTTAAAGTAGTTAGTTATCTTTTTGTTTTTAGTAAATGTTTAATTTGCTATGAATAATATATGTTAATATTTAACCAATAATCTTTTAAATATAGATTGGGTTTGTCCAGATCTTACAGACATCGAATCTGAGCAAAAATTTCACATATACACATAATCAGTGACCTTGAGAAGTTGGTAGACATACTGTAATTGCATTAAATTGATACCAAAAATAAAAATACATTTTGTGTATGTGATGAAAACCATATTACTATTATAACTAAACATGCATGTTGTATATAATGGTGCTGCTTTAAATTATTTTAAATAGTTAATTTAAATATTTAAAATTTTTTAATTTATCTCAAAATAATACTGTTGATTGATCTGCCATTTATAATTTAGAACATAAATATCAAGTCAAGTTTTGTTAATTTTTCTATGAAAGTTTTCCAAGAAAAATCTTTTTTTCTAATTCAGCTTTCTTTTGTATTTAAATATAATATAAACTTCATTTGTTTTTTGTATAGGTTGTCATGGTTTCAAAGAAGATGAAATAGTTGGAGAAAAAGTTCTCTTTTTGTTGATTGTCTTTTTGTATTCTGCAATGTTGGTGAAATAATTTGCAAGTCATTTCAAAACACTCATTGCTTTCAGTGCATTTCTTGCCATCTATGAATTAGATAAATAATATAGAATAAAAAAAAAACAAGGAAATTTCTTGCAAGAAAGTCCACCAAAGTCATGTAATATTATGTACAGAATTGTTTTTCAAATGTTTTCTAATTTTCATATGTCATTATTTGTCTTAACTGCACAAATATTTATATCTCAATATTTATATTTGGAATTTTTGTAAATTAGATTATAATTCTTTTAGGGATTTAGTTGATTTTGCTAGATTTTTAATATATTTTTGAAAGTTTAAAACTTAATAAATAAGTAAATTTTTGTAAATGTTTACTTATTATACATTCCAGAAGATTTATTTTAGTAATCATTCTAAGGCTGGATTATGAGGTGAGAAAGGTATCATTTGCCATGATCCTAGCAAAAAATTTAAAACTACTATGAAGAAAATATATCCATGTTAAGCAAATAATCTTAAAAAGTAGATTCAACTTTGATGTGATAATATAAAATAATTTCAATAGTGCATTTATCATTTTCCTTTAAATTTGCTAGTCATTCAATAATTGTATAGTAATGTATAATATGGGCATAAATAAAACTACTTGAGAGTATTCATTGGATTTTCCACCAATTTGGAAAAGACAAGAAAAGAGTTTAGCCTAAGCAGGAAATAAAAAAAACAAGAAAAATTAAAATAGAAAAAAATTACTACATAATATAACAAAAATGACAAGCAACCACAAAAAAAAAAAAAAATTTTCTCCTCTACACTTGTTATTTGATGTTTCTAGTAAAAAAAAAAAAAAACTTTGAAAAAAAAAAAGTTATTTTTAAGCTCCAAAGGTTACTTTCTAATTTTAGCTTTGAAGAGGTGGGGGGGGTCTGGCTTTTCAGAATGAGTCTTTTCTGCTGGTCTCATTTATTTTTTCATAATTTACATTCAAGTTTACTAATTCTGAAACTTTAGATTGCTTTCACTGTTTATTGCAAATACATTACCATTAAAATGAAGGAAAGGAAATTGAGGCATACATGTTTTATTTACATACTTTTCTTAATATGAGGTCAGTTAGACCAATGAAGATAGGTTTCTCTTTCTGTTTTAACTAGAGGACACTCCTCTAATCACAATCTTGTTTTATGAACAAAGTATCTCAAAGCAGTAATAAGATAAAAAAAAAATCTGCTGTGTTTAGGAAGTATTAGTTGATATGAATTTAGTTCTGATTTTTTATAGCAATCTCACTGCTGCTATCATGAAATGTACATTCTGTCTTTTTTTTTTTAATAAGTATTTGGTTGATATTAGGTTTACCTTAATTTCCAATCCTCAAACCTGGACAGTTTTCAATTTTTATTATGGGTTTAGTTTTCTTGTATAATAAAATGTTTTCATGTTTTCCAACACCCCTTAAGTTTCAGAGTTGACACAATAAAAATGAATACTGATAGCTTAGATCACTGGGACAGACAGTCAGCCCTATCTATGATTAATGTATAATTTAAAATAATTATATAGTAATTAGTATATAAAATGGACTGAATATAAAATTTAAGATATTAATGAAATAATAGCTTAATATATATAAGTGAAAAGCTGAATCCCCTGGTACTATCTTCAAAATTTCAATGTTTTGTCATTTTAAAAGTCCAATCTGTAGTTAAGGGTCAGGCTCTATTTATATTTGTTATACTTTCTGGAATAAAGGAAAAAAAGTTCTATTTCAAACTTTAATGGTTCCAAATCTTTCAGTTACTTAAGTGATTTAAAATCTCTACAGTTTTTAATTTCAGCCTTTTTAATTGATCTTCAGTTGGAATAATCTATATTTTTATTCTTTCAAACAAAAATGAAAGGGAAAGAAAACTATTATTTAGCCCATGAGACAATTTTAAAATATCAGAAATCAAGAATAACTAAATAAATAATAAATTGGCAAGAAATGTTGATTTTAATAGGCATGTCTGCTTTTTGCTAAAAAAAACAGTATAGCATGATGAAAAAGTTTTATCATCAAAATGTTTGTTATTATTAAGAGGAAGGACCAAAGTATTTTTTAATTATTTAAAAAAAATTTTTTAAACCTTTCTAACATGTTTGAAATTTTGGTTAAAAATCCTGTTTTATTTATGTCTGCAACGTAAGTAATTTTTATAATGAAGTGTTTTTGTACCTTTCTTCTTGTGAAAAATACATTGATTTGAATTTCTGGCAAAAATCAAATAATTTTTGGATTTTAATGAAATATTCAGAACTTATTCACAAAGTGAATTAAATTATTTTTGAAATTTTTTTGTTTTATAAAATATTTTTTTTACATGTTACACTTCACTTACTTAATTTCATGAAATTTAGAGAAATTAAATTGTATGTCCAAACTTTTTTTTATTAGTTAAAGGTAGGACTCCTTGGAGAATGTAAATCATCCAACATTTTTTCAAACTTTTGCTCATTTTCTAAAAATCTGCTCAGAATGGTAAACTAAAAAAAATGTAATAAAACTATGACATTATTCAATTAGAAAACCTTTTAATTGCTTTTGTAAATGAGTTATATTTAGGACATTAGAGTCATAAGAAAAAAAAACATTTTGATGAATAATTAATTTTTACAAGAAATTTTTCATGTTTTTTTTTTTAAATTTTAATTATAATAATTTATCATAATTTAAAAATTGTTTAAAAATCTCCCACACTGTATTTCTTTTAGGTGATATTGTAATTAAGTAGAAACTATATTTATGAATCAAAAATTGAAAAGCTTAATAGAAGTAGTTTTGCACCAATATTTTTAAAATAATTTAAAATGTTCTTGAAAATCTTGAAGAAAGCACATTTTCTTTAAAATATTGCACGTACCCAGGTCAATACATATCATTTAAAATAAAAACACGGCGTCTATTTCAAACATTGGTATCCACTAAGAAATAACTTTTGAGGTATTTAAATATTTAGGGAACACTAAAGACATTCAGATGCTGGATTTAACTTGAAAAGTGTATATAAATAAATATATCTACTTTTAAATGAAAGGAAGATGTACAAAGAATATTTAGAGGTTGGAGAATTTGTGTTTATTTGTATTTTCAAGTTGAAAACCGTACAAACTATTAATTATTAATCAAGATCAATTTTCATCTCCAACATTTAGCTTTGTCTATCAAAATGCCACAAATATTAGTCACCCAGTGAAGATAAAACTCACTACAGCAGTGATGCTCTGTGAGAATAGCTTGTTGGCCATCTTTTCATAGCAAAACACTAACTTATACTTTAGTTTTAGAATTATGTGGTCACTAAATGCCCCTGTAGAGGATAATCTGACAAAATTGTGTTTTTATTATTAAATGTAGCTAATTTAATAAATGCGCAGCCTATACTACACATTGTTTTTTTCTTACTCTTTCATATTTATATCTGACCTTTTGTTTTTTACTGTTGGTCAGGTTTTCATTTTCTGGGAAGTGTTCTGTGAATTTTAATGTCAACCCTAAAATGTTTAATCCGGAAAAAAATGTATATATCTGATCATGTCTAACATTGTCTGATGATTGTTTAAGATATGAAGCTGTCAATTACATGCAGTATTGCTTTCTATATCCGCACTATTTATATCTACAAACACTCTATCCTCAATACTGACCACATTTTCCCAATAAATATAACAAATTTTAGACAATTCAATTTAAATTTAGGATTAGCCTATTTGTTATTAAATTCAACATGTTAATAGGTTTGCTTGTAGAATTTCAGAATGTTGTTGTACACATTCTTTACAGTGAAGTAATACAGATTGTGTAATAGTAGTTGTTCTTTTCTTGAAAGAAGATAGCACAATCAAAGTATGTGGGTGAATATAAAATTGAATCTCAAAACAAAATGTAATTCTTATCCTGTGTCCAGAACTGGAGGCCGTTTGACTATACTGAATGAAGATGATAAATTCACCAAGCTTGAGTTCTCAAATATTTTATAAGCAACTGTGAATCTACTTCTTTTGTGGTGGAGGGTACAGTGTAACAAAAATATTTTAAAAAGTGAAAAATGTATGAGTGGTATACTCTACACAGCTGTATATGGCATAAGTGACACAAACTACTACGAGTGTTTTGAAAATCTATAAAGTGTTTTGGAGGTGTTGCAAGGAAACAAATTGAGGCTTTAGAAAAATGTCATTTTCTAGAAGACAAGATGAAATATTTAGTGTTCTTGATAAGCAAAAGTAGTATAGGCCTTGGGAGAGAAAGTTTAAGCTATTTGTGAAGTACTACACCTGACAAACATTACCTATCTGAGCACAAATATTTTGGAAGAAAGGCCTGTAGGTGAGTATAATGGTGAATTACTGTATATTAAAAAAACAAAACAAAAAAAAACAGAAAAAAACACATTTAACTGTTGATAGGGATGTTTTGCTATGGAGTTGTAAGGTAATGATACCATAGTCATACCTGGGTTAGAAAAGATTCAGTCACGGCACATATTGGAATAATCTTTATGAAGGTATTAGCAAGAAGATATGTACATTGATATGGGTTTGCAAAGGACATTGAGCAATATGTGAAGCCATGTATGAGTTCCCTAAAAATGAGTAACATTCTAATTAAAGCCTAAGGAAATAAAGCACAGAGACTTGACAAAGGTTGCACAGAGACAATTTAAAAAAGAAAAAAAATATGATTCCTGATTGTGTATGATAGTTTCAGCAAATTAACTCATGACAGAAAAAAAGCCCTGTAAGATACTTATTACACATGGATTACTTAAGGTGTTTGTGACAGAAAATGTGACTAAGTTTTGAGTTTGAGACAATTTAATTTACAACAGAATGTGTGATACCAACACCTTACTATCCATCCTCAAATAGTCCAGCAGGGAGATTGGTCCAGATAATGAAAGCAGCATTAGCAAAATTAGAAGACAAAGGTGAGATGATTACTATTTTTCATATTGATGCACTTCACACAATGTGACAGGAGTATCTTCAGCAGAGTGACTAATGAAATGTTGTCTGCACTGTAGATTGCTGGTTCTAAAGACCATGAGGAAAAAATCCAGAGAAGACAGGTTTCAAAGTTTGAGTGTTCAATATGGGTGACATGGTAATTGCAAGAAAATGTCACTGACAATTCAATGAAGAGAATTTCTGTTAGCAGAGTTGAGCAAGTGATATGTAAGAATACAGGATATAAACATAAGGAAGAAATATGTGTATCAAATATAAGTAACATTTGTATATGAGGAAAGAATTAAAACATCTCAAAAATCCATTAGAAAGAACACAGAAATGGAGTGACTAGTCTGGAAGCCAAGAGACAAAATGTATCCACTCTGTTTATAGAGCTCAAAGTGAGAGTCATCCCATTGAATGAAGTTGTCCTGAAACACAATTCATCAGTACCAGGCAGGTTAAAATTTGTTCATAAACCTACCATTATATTTATTCACAAGGATATGAAAACTTTGTGGATTATCAACTAATGGCAGAATTTTTGTAAAAAAATGTAGATAACAAACACTGGCTTTCATTAATGGTGGATATATTGTGCTGTTAAAATTCAGGTAGATTTTGAATTGGTGTAAACACATTTAAATTATCAGTGCTGGGCTTTGTGTTGTTTTGCCATACTTATGTGTGATTAGCAGATGTAACCAAAACTCATGTTTAGACTACCATAAATTATGTCCTACCAAAAGAGAAGCCTGTGTGTGTGTGGGGGGGGGGGGTAACACACACCTGTTTCAGAAGAGTCAAATTGAACTATTTATGCCCAAAGGTGTATGGATTCTTGAAGAAGCTTCTCAACCAGACTCTCACTGGAAGTGATAAAAAGTACTGTAAAGTACAAGTTTCGTTTGTTTTGTATATAACCGAAGTAAGAGTATTTAACTGCAGATGAATTGAACTTTTAACATTGCATTTCTGTGGATCAACTGAAAATAGATGAAACATTTGCTACAACTAATGCGTTAATACAACCCACTATTTTTATTAAATTTGAAACTAGCAATTATTTAGAGAGAAAATTATTTTTATATATCTGACCCTAACTGACCTCCTACCAGAAAGAATATAATAAAGCTTAAAGTTATATTTCTGTATTCACATAAACAATTTGTCACAGTGAATGAAAATTAAAAATATAAAAAGGTGTCAGCAACAACAGAATAAAATAAAAAATCATTGAATAATTTTTAAAGATGTTAAACAGATGTCAAGTTCACATGATTTTATAATCAGTATAACGTTTGTTTCTTTTATTTATATTTCTTCAAATTGGCTTTTAGTTGTGGCAGGTAACATGGTAAAATTATCTGATAGATTTTAGAATTAGGGAGTGGGAAGTGGTTTAATGAATTAAAAATATTATTAATGAATAATAAGACAGAAAAAGTATTTTTCGAAAATCCCTGTGTAGTGAAATAGATGTGCAATTGTTGATGATTTAAAAAAATGAAATTGACAGGTCAAATTCAAACTCTCGTTATGACTGCTTGTTTCTCTTTGATGCTAATATCTTTGCATGCTCTTTACCTGAGGGGTTGTCAAAGTTCCAGATTCTTTATCTCAGTTCTGCTAAGTATGAGTTCAGATGCACTATGCAAATTTTGTATTCCTATTAAAATATTTATATAAATATATTTAGAATTTTTATGTAATTTATTGATTTAATATAAAAATAAAAATAAAAGCATGATTTTTTTAATAAACCTTTTTGAATCTATTTTTATATTTATATTTAATATAATTACTGAGAGCAACAGAGAATTCTTGAAACTTTGTGCTGTCAATCAAGATCTTGTTTTTGTTTTTAATTACTTTCATAGCTGAAAATGCTAGTTCAACTCTGTGCAATGTTCTGAAAAGTAATTTTGAACAAATTTTTTTAATTTTGCAAAATATTCATGGAGTAATGATCATCAGAAATAAATAATGCCAGAATAGATTTAGGATTGAGGGGATCTCATCAAATTTAATTTTCAAGAATTTATTTTTGTATCTACAATTTACATGTATACGCTGCTAGAAATCTTCTGATACAAAATTTATAAGTTATTTTTTAAGTGAAAATAGGTTTATTAATAACAGTATGCAGTTTTTTTCTCAATTTTATAATGTTTATAGAATTCATGTTTATTACTATCATTTCCTGCTTTTCTTTTCATTTCCTGTGGTATTATGATGGAAAACTGAATTTTAAGAAAAGACAAAATTTTAGAAAAAATGAAAAAGTGCAAATATTCCCAAATATTAAATAAAGCACAATTTGATAGTGTATGTGTATCAATTGTAAAATGATTGGCAAAAAACATTGAAATGTAGTGTGCCATATGTAATCATGCAATCTGCTACTTTTTTTATGCATGTGCCATAGGTTGGCCTGCCTTACTGCCTCACCAAATCATTTTGACTTGTCACTAACATAGCATTTTGTCAACTAATTAATATGCTACTTACAAAGAAGTGATTGTTTTGTGAAAAATGAATCTCAAATTTCAGTGTTCTTCCAGTTTTTGTACTCTTGATCCTGTTTGGACATAGTTCATGATAAGTAAAAAAAAGCAAAAGCAAAATATTTTTCAATCAACGTGTTGGATCAAACACTGAATAAGACGTGTTGTTTGTTTTTACCCAAGAGTCTGGAGATCAAGATTGTTTTTTTTTTTCTGATTTCCCCTAAATGGAAAACCTTCTGCATTGACATTTTCTCAAGTTAAATAATGGATTATTTATGGAACACTTTATTTTCTCATCAGCTTTCAGGGTTTCTGTGTTTTTAATTTTTTTTTTATTTTATCTGCTAACTATACATCTTTCAGTAAAAGTAAGACATCATTTCTTGCTACAATAAATAGAACTGATATAATAATAGTAGTAGTGGTTTACAATAAAAATAGCATTGCAAATGATTTGCTATAGAAATGAATTTAGAAGAGTTTTACAATGGTATGCTTATTGAAATGTATTGATTTCATTTTGCTCATATCAATGATTTGAAGAATTAGGTAGCAATAAATAATGGTAAAACTTTGGAGAAAATGAAGAGAAGATAAATATTTTCAAATAAATAAATAAAATCATTTTAAGTGAATATTAACCAATATAAGTTGGCAGTTGGTAATTACTGAATGATTTGTTTCATTCATGTCTATAAATCTTTATTCCAGCCTAAGAATAAAATACAAACATATTTGACTTATAAAGAATCTTGAGTTAGTTATCTATAAAGAGGAGACTTGTTATAAAAATCATTGCCATGTTGTTAAGATTTAAGATGCAAACATTTATCTAATATAAAGATTTTGAACTTTTCATATAAAATAATAATCTTTATATTAGATTAATTGTTAGAATAAATTAATTCTAATAATTACTTTTTGAACTTTTCATATAAAAATAATAAAGTAATTATTAGAATTAATTTAATTCTTCCCTCCTGCAGATGACTAAAGCAAAAAACATGGCTTGTGAATTTGAATCTCACCAAAGGTTTTATGTATGAATTATTTTTTACTCATTTTTACAAATTATCCAAAAGTTTATTTGTTTTTTAATAAAATGTTTCTTTTGTTGAAAACAATGTATTTATTCTCATATCATTTTGTTTCATGATACTTATTTACTAAAGTTAACTTTGTCTGGCACAAAAAATTCAGAGCAGTGAAATATGGTAAAGATTGAATAAACATGTGGGATAAGCTTGCTAACCATTATATGATACAACTTAGCTTCACTGTAATTTAAAAAGAAAAAATGCCATGTCCCTTTAGGACTTAAGTAATCATGGCTCTCCACAAATTCCTTTTTCTTTATTATCTATGAGTTGCCATGACAATTTGGGAAATATAGTGGAATGTTTTCTCTTTGCTTTCTCCATGGTTTTAAATTCAGATTTTTCTTCATCAACTGGTTACACCCAAGGCTAAAGAATACAGCTATTTAACCCACAACTAGAGATTCCTTATAATAGAGAAGTCTAACAAATAAAAATATTGCACCCATGTTGTTATTGTGCATTTTACAAGCACTAGATTAAGGTACTTTATCTAATTGTGATAACGAGCATTACTAATCTGTCTGTGAGGATATAACAAAGATTGTTGGACTTTACTATTAATCTTTTGAAAAGGTACATAAGATGTCAATAGTAAAAGCTGTGATACTAAAATGGGTTTTAAGGATCAAAAAATAAAAAGTTTAATAATGCAATATTGTATGGGGGTGTTTACGTACAAGATAGAAAAGTAATCTTGATTAAATGCTGACAGAATGTAAGAACTCTGCAACCTCAGAATTGTAATTAATTCAAAATTTATTGAAAGTATATAAACCTTATTATTGGAAATTTTGCCAGTTATGAAGTCTTAATATGAAATTGATGCTGTTAAAACCATTAAATAAAATTCTTTCCTCTGGTTCAGAGTTTTTGAATATTCACCCACAGTAATATAGTTTGAAATAGAATACATCTGGATGGTTATTTTCTAAGATTAAACTTTTTGATTAATTTCATAAAATTTGAAACAGTGTTCAGATATGAAAAACCAACTTGATGATTTCTTTTAGTTTGTGTCCTCAACTTTGTTGTTTGTAATATTTTGCCATCCTTTAAGGATCTCAGAACAAAACTAATATTTGCTAATTTGGGCATAAGAGTTATGCGACTAAATCCTTGATAAAATTAATTTCAAAAGTTTTATTTGAGTTGAAGCAAATTTGATTATAACTTCAGGGTTTACCAATCAACTGTCATATTTTGAAACCTGTAAGTATGTGTGCATAGTATAACAGCAATATAGAATTAGAAATCTTTCCCAAGATACATCACTGCAGCAAATGGTTACTTCTTTTAGATAATATAACTTTTGCTTCTCTAGGTCAAAAGCAGAGGTGTTGATAGCTATTACTGAAAGAGTCTGTCAAGCTTTAGAAAAGAATGGTGAAACTCAGGCTGTTGCTTTTGATATCCCAAAGGCAAGCTTCTTCAGAAGATGAAACATTATTTGATTTGATTCAGTGTTTCTTATAAAATCAAATTGGCAGCTGATCTTGAAAATGATCTTCAATCAATTGTTAAGTGGGGCAAGAAGTGGCTTGTTAATTTTAATGCATTTAAAATGAAAGTGCTCTATTAATCATCTCAAAAAGAACCTTTTTTTTACATCCATCAGCATAGCTGATGCTAAACTGTAGAACAGCAATTCACTACACCTTCTTGGTCTTGCATTTCCCACTGACATGATGTGGAATGATTATATGCTATATCTGCTGCTAGAAAAGTTGGTTCACTATTTTTTACAACACAATTTTTTTTAGTAAAATATATCTTGCACATTTATAAATCTACCATTCATCCATGCACCAAATATTACTGCCAGATCTGGCCTGGAGCTAGAGATTCTTGACAAAATTCAAAGAAGAATCTGCAATGTTATCAGTCCTGAACTAACATCTTGGCTTCAGTTACTTTCTCACTACCCTAATGTTGCTTCTCTGCACCTCTTATATAAATGTTTTCATAGTAATTTTTCTGACGAGCTTACCTTTTTGGTACTTCTTCACAAATTTAAGCGTAGTATTAGATTGGCAACTAGGTTTCATAATTTTACTGTTGAAATTCTTAGTTGTAGCCATAACTTCTATACTAATAGTTTCTCCTCCAGAACTTACTTGTGGAATTCTCTTCTGGCTTTCTACTTTCCTATAAACTATGGTCTCCAAAAATTTAAATGCAATGTCAATCATTATCTTCTGTTTCTTTGAATCCCATTCTCTTATTGTTCTCTTGGTTTCTTTCACTCTCAGTAGCATCTTAATGATTTTTACATCATGTTTGGAGTGAAAAGATTAAAAAAGAATAAAAGTAAATATAGTACCCCACTGGCCCTATCAAGCTATGGGATTTTGTTATGCAGCCTGTAAAGACATTGAGGGAATCCGTTATATTAAACTTGCATTGTAGTATTACATCTTTTTATATTTGTAGAATTATAAAGGGGAAAAAAAGGATATCATTGATATTCTTGCATCTGATAAATTTGAAAGCTCCATCTTGACAAAAATTCTAAATGGTTGCTTGAAATACCCATGATTACTAAACTAAATTATTTGGTGGGAAGATTTGTTTCTGATGATCACTTAATTTTGAGGTTTTTAACTTATTTAGTATAATCCTTCAAATGTCACTTGTATGCACAAATACCAATTCATATGAAACAATGACTACATTTTGACATCCCATTCACCTTTTATTTATCTGTCTGGAGAATTTATCTTTAGTGATAAAAAATAGCACTGCACAATCTTTCTTTTGTAGTCAGTAGATATACTTGTAAAATCTGTGATTACCTCAAATCTAAATAGCTGTCTGTATGATTTTAATGAATTTGGGCAATGAATTGCATTCTTCTATTATTTTTCTTAATTAGTTCTGCTTAAGAGATTCAAACTTTATTTTTATTTGTTCCAATAATTATCTAATGTTTGACAGGTCCCAGATTTGTATACCCTTCCTAAATATCAAAATTGGTATGCCTCGGTTTCTTTCTGTGTGTAACAGTTTCTTTTGACTAAAAGACACAGATACAATACTTTGATTTCAGTCACAGTAGAAAATTCTGGAAAGTTTTCAGTTGCTCCTCCATTGGGTTGGATCGAGAAAGAGAGAGAGAGCGAGAGAGAGAGATATTTGGTTATTAATGATGACTAGTTTGTGCCCATGATGTAACATGTCAAGGACACCAGAGCTGAGACTAATGGCTTTATGATAGTGGGGACATTGGAGTCAAGATAGATAATACAACCAGGTATCCACCTAAGTAGGTAGTTAAAGTAAGTAGATCGTATGGTATAAAGGGAGGGAGGGAGGGAGGAAGTGAGAGAGGTAAGTTAGGTGAGCGCCATAAGTATGCTTTATGACTACATCTGACAGACATGGATTCAAGCTAGAAATAGTTCTTGCTTGGTTACAGGACCTCCATTATAAACTTTCAATATTAGTCTTTATAAATTTTTCTTTTCTTTTTTTTTTTTGCTTTCTGTCTTTTTATGATGAAACATAAATCAGGAATTAACAGAAATATCATCTGAATTATTTTGCTTTTTGGTTTTTCTGATTCAAATAAAACTAGGTTTTACAGAAAAAAATGACTATTTTAATTTCAGTTACTGTTAGATGTTAGGTGCATTGGCTCTGTGTGTGTCTGTGCAGGCACACTAAGGGTTAACTAATAGCTGAGGCTATTTTATTGCTGCTTACAGACAGCAAGGAGTAATCTAGAAATGGGGGTGGAGTTACCAATGAAAGATAAAAGCTACACTCAATCAGTATCCACTTCCTTTTAAAACTTTGTGTAAATTTAATATAATTAGTGTAAAATTTATTTTCTTTGTCTCAAAACGACTTGCTTTTAAAACAATTTTCTTACTTATCAGATCCTATATTTCTCTTTCTCTCTCCTTCATTTTTTTTTTAACTTTCATTATATCTTTTTCCATGGAATTTTTTAGAATACATAAAAAATCTATTTTTCTCTCTTTTATAATTAAATGTTATTTCATATAAAATATGAAAGAAAGAATCTGTAGAGAAAGAACAATTGTTCCTAACAAATCATTTAATAAAGGTTGTATTGAATGGACACACATGTATAGTTCATTTCATAATTATGCAGGGGTCCCCCAGGGTTCTATCCTTGGACCTATGCTATTTCTAATCTTCATTAATGACTTCCTTGATGTCATCAGTTCCAAACTAAGTACTTATGCAGATGAAACAACTATTTACTCCTGTCTTAGAAAATCATGACAGATCCAACAAAGTAAACCTGGCAACTGCTCTTGAAAAGGACCTCCAATCACTGGTTAACTGGGGCAAGAAATGCCTGATAAATTTTAACGCCTCCTAAAGAACTACTTTCACAGATTACCACAAAGAAACTTTTCTGCCTGATAACAACATATCTGATGCTAAACTCTAGGGGAGCAAAACTCTACACCTTCTTGTGCTCATGTTTTCCACTGAATACTGCTGCTATATCTGGTCTAGTGCTTGTATCATATATCTTGAGATTCTTGACAAAGAAAGATTTTTAATGTAATTGATTCTGGCCTGGTATCTCAACTTCAGTTACTTTTCCACTGACATGACATGACTTTCTTCTGTCTTTTCTAATTATTTTCATGGCAGTTGTTCTGATGAACTTTTCTCCTTAGTGCCTTGACTGCATTAATTTAAGCATGCTATGCAGATAGGCAATTAGGTCTCACCATTTTACTGTTGCAACTGTCTGTTCTATTCTAATAGTTTCTTGTCTCTTTTTCTCAAAAAGTGATGATTAACAATACTATCTTTCAAGCCATTGTCAGTAAGTTTGATGTTTACTCAGTATTTATTTCAGACAAAATTAAGCATTATAAATATTTACAGTTCCATATTAAATATTTTTTAATTACTTGTAATACTTTTCTTATAGAAAACTTCTAAGAGTATTATAAGCAGCTTGTGATAAAGTTACTTATGCACCTCTTAAACTATTACCAATAATTTAGGAATTGCTACAAAGAATAATTTATTTATTATGTTAATAGATTGGCAACAATTGATTTGTTACATCTGAATAAAATTAATGGTGGACACTTGAAATTCTCTTGATTGACAGACTAATTTACTTGCAGGCAATAATATTTCTACAATCTCCATTTTGCTTATATTTAATTTTGTAATAAATTATAAAGGAGATGAAACACTAGTTGGTATTGATTCAAGAAAAATATAACATGTACAGTACTTCCTTGATACCAAACTGATTTGAAATTAAGAGAAAAAGTGAAATCCTCTGAATATTTTTCACTGGCTGGAACTAAACTTATTTTAATATTTCATCTCTGATAAGCATTTTCAGAATTTAGAAAACCATGTTTTTATTGAGCAGTTTACAGCATTAAATATCAATGTAAATGAAGCAGAAATAAATGATTGGTTTAATGTAGACAGCCCTAGGGTATGAACGACTAAGTGAACAGGGTATTTTTGAACTTATAATAATGCTGGAAAATGTTGAAGAGGAGGATGATGATGATAATGATATTGCCGATACTGAAGTTTATTAACCCCCTGATGCCCAATTTCAAACACTGAATCAATGATTGTTTTGCAAATGTTTAACTTGATTGTGCTTACAGATACATCTACTGTAATCCAGCTTTTGGGGTTAGTGGTATAAAAAACCAATGAGGAAATGGATGAATTTTTTCTGAAAAACAAACTGGATAAAACTTTGAGCAAAGCATTTGAAAATCTAATTTGATAAGTGTTAAATTTCTTTCAGAAAATGACTTTTTTCTTTATTTCTTTTCTGGAATTATCCAAATGTTTTTTTTTCAACTCCTGTTCCCAGGTGTCCAAATAATCAGGGAAGTACTGTACATGTTTTTATGAACTTTTGATGATAGGATAAAGCAAACAAAATATTAAACATTTTAAGATGAAAGATGGTTAAATAATGATGGGCAAATAGGAGATCAGAGGCTGGATTAGTGATTCAGAATTTTCTTGATTCTGTTAATTTGTCAAACTTTCTAATCATGAAAGCTTTAAAATATTGTCTGGTTGATTCTGACTAGAGAACACTTAAAATTATTTGAGCGTGATCTTTCTATGCTGGTTTCAGGACATTACTGATTTTAATAGAACTGTTTATATTGTTAGCAGAGATGTTTAGTGTTGAGAGCCTTTTTTATGTCAAGAGCAATAGAAAAAACAGTATCTTTTCCCATGAACATGATTGATGGCAACTTGGTTGTTTGCAGCAAATTTTTCTGATCAAGTATTTCAGGTATTGAGTGACTTGAGTGTTATTATTTATTCATTCCTTCTTGACTGCTGCTCAGTCAGAGAAAGAAAAACAGCAGAAGGTCATAGAAGGCAGATGCAAACATGGATATTTATGCATAAATATTCATGTAATATATGTGTTTGTGTGTGTGTATCAATAAGTCTGTAGTCTAACATGTACTTATTGGTTGAATTTGTATTTGAAAATTTCACTGTATAATGCTTGATTTATGTGATTAATTATTATCCACTGAAGTAACTTCTTCATTGACAATGAAAAGGATTACATTGAAAAATGAATATTTGTTATGTAAAATAAATTATTTTTTCATCGAAACTCATCAAAATTATTGATGTACATACTATTATATATTTCAATCTCTCTTTCACTCCCTTTTTATTTATATGTTGTTAGGTGAAAACTGTGTGTCTCTGTACTTACATTATACACCCTGATTTTAATTCTCTCTCTCTTTGTGCGTGTCTGCATAAAATTTAGAAATTATAGTACATATTTATATACTCATTCATGCAAATGTCTCTCAGAAAATGACATTTAACTTATTTTAATTTCTTTGATTATTCATGTTTGTATTTAATTACACACACAGACACACACAAACACTTGTAGCAAGTGTATTTTAATAGTCTATATGAGAGTGTGTGTGTATGCATCAAATTAGTGTCACAAAAGTCAAGGAGAGAGAAAAGATAGGGAAAGAGAAAAAAAGGAAGGAACTTAGTGTATTAACGATAATTAACATAGGCTATCATTTTGTTTTGATTATGCATTTATATATAAAAAATATTTATAAGAGATAAATAAAAAATATATCTGTAAAAAGATACTAGGAATAAAGATACTTTGGTAAAGAAAAGTCTTCATTTAGTCTTCATTCTTATATATATATATATATATATATATATATATATATATATGAGAGAGAGAGAGAAAATATATATATATATATATATATATATATATATATATAGAAATGAAAGCATTATGATCTCAAACCCTGGTGCACATACAAAAATCAGGGTTCTAGGGATTCAAAAATTAAATATATACATGTATTTTTTAGCTTGGTTTTATGTATCTATCTATCTATCCACACACACACACACACTCAAACACGTGTTCCTACAAGACAGACACAGAAGAGGCCAGGTACATGCATGCATACATTCAGTGTGAAAAAGACTTGTTGCTGCTGGGACAGGAGAATGTAGGCCATTAGTAATAATGAAATGAATGCTGGGTGTTGGCTTCTCTTTTCTCTCCCCGCATCATAGAGGCCGGTGTGTGAGAGAGCTAAGGGAGGGGAAGTGACAACGTGTAGCGGGGTGTCGATGTGTTGTCATCGGATGGGAGAAGTTAAGAGCTGAATATGAAATGTGGGTACTGATCAATGCCTTGTAACATCTGGGAGAGATAGAGAAAGAGAATTGCAAAGCTCTAAGCTTTATACTCTCTCCTATCTGTTGTTGTTTGGACATTATTGCTGCTCAATTCGTCCTTGCTGTGATGGACAGAGATGATGGGCTTTGTGGAACCAAACCCACACATCATCTGTTACAGATTTATCATTAACCTGAGAATATTATATGGCTTAGTGTGTAAACATATCATTTCTTTTTGTTTTCCATTTCTGTTCTGCTAGAATAGTCTGGACATAAAAATATATTACAGATGGTATTAAATATTAATTGAAATAATTTTTGAATTTTACTTGAAATAACAAAAAATTAATGAGTAAACACCAAGAAGGCATTTCAGTTGAATTGAAAAAATATTTTAAATAAACATCCTCGGATTAACATTTTGCAAATACTAAATAGCAACATTTTTTTAGAACTATGCAAACAAAAAAAAAATTCTCTCGACCTGAGTATCATCAAGGTGTAGTAATACTTGATGTTTTTTAGGTGGTCAAGAAACTTATAAGATGTCCACATTTATTAGATTGAGTCTCAGGTGCTGTCTTTTTCTTTAATAATACAAATGAACCAAGATCTTATAATGAAAGAAAAGAGGTTCAATAAATTTATGTGTAAATCCTGAAAATAGTTTAGTAGTTTTTGCAAGATTCATGCATGTGGAGAAAAAGAGATGGAAGTAGACTAAAAACATGCCAAATGAGTATTATTAGTATTATTATTATTATTATTATTATTAATAATAATAATAATAATAATAATAATAATAATAATAATAATAATAATAATTTCCAATATTTGTAAATATTACATCCTGTCTAGTGTGTACTACTTTGTATGTGAGAGCAAGCACAGATGTGTATCTTTTTCTCAGCCTTACCCCCATCCAATGCTACCTGTGAGTGTGATTCTTCTTCCTTTACTTCCTTTTCTGCTGCTGCTGTTTCATGGACAGAAGGCCGCTGCTACGTGATAAAAAATATGTCAAACAATATAAAACGCTTTCTAATGTAAAAATCAGCCTCAACCTTTATTTTGCTTTTAATAGTTACTGAAAATTAAAATGTTTTCTTGAAATATTAACTTAACAATTATGCATCTGAAATCTTTGATCAGTTTCAAAATATGACTTAGAAAATAGTTTACATAACAATGCATAATATTTTTTTTACTTTAGATTTTAACCAAAATATTAAAAAAATGTATAAATTAGATTTTTTCTTTGCATTATGATAGAAAATAAATAAATATTCCAGACTGTAAGAGACTGTAAGAAACTGATTTATTTAAAAAAAAAAAAAAAAAAAAGAAAGAAGAAATTTTCATACTTCAATGGTCTGGCAGAAGTGATAAAAAAGCAGTTTTATAGGGTAGGAGGGAAGCAGGGAGATATACAATCCTTCTTTTATGTGGGTGTAGATGTTTGCATAGAAAATATATGCACATGAATATATAGATACTGATATACAAAGTCTGTATACACACACAAATATATTCATACAGAGTTTGGTTACTTCAAATTCTAATACATTTTGATTAAAAAAATTGATCTTACTACCTCTACTATTACCTTTCCAGAATAAACAGCATTTATTATCTTTGATCATAAAACATTCTGTATAGGTGAATTATAAACTAAAAAGATGAGAATAATTGCACACTGCCTGCCCTAATTTCTGATACGTATACTGTTGATTGGACAACATCAGCCAGTGATGACTCTGAAAGCTATTTAATTCAATGAAAGTTTTCCTAAGTGCAGATATTTTATTGCAAATGAGAGTTAATGTATGTTTATTGGTGCAGATGTTCATCATATGCTCTGTTGTATTAAAAGTAGGCATTTTAACTTAGAATTGTCCAATGAATGATTAACTATGATTTCAATAACTACTTTCGGAGAGTGTGATCAGCTGAAAGTTAAAAGTGACTGTATTAATCTAAGTAATACTTTATAACATTGCAAATCAATGAACAAATTCTGGTTTTTAGATAGTTTGTTAAAATGTTTAAATACAAACGTTGGCAGATGTTAAAATTACAAAACAAAGATTAACATTTCTGATTATGCAAGTTACTTTAACCTTCTTCTTGCTGATGAATTGGGAGGAAGGGTAAATAAATGTAAGTTTTGTGTTAGTTTAATCTACTGGGAATTTTAAACAAGAGAAAAGATGATGGAAACATTTGTTTGTTTGGTATAAGCTTGTTTGATAACATGTGCTAGTAAAGATGTCATCTTGTAAGAAAGCATCAATTTAACCAAAACATTTTCTGGGTGGCTGGATATCTGTGTCATTTTGTGTTCATGTGCAAACAGCATAAAGATGGAATGGAGATGGGTAAGTTTATAAAGATGGTGGCTATTCCTGTTTCTTTTTTAAACCTGTCAAGGTTATCCAAATCTGTCTGTTTTAAAATGGCTTCTAGAATGATTGCTTATGTATTTAATAAACTGGAATGAATTGATGTGATAAGGAGATGTAAACACTGAAATGTTGTGCTATCAATTTAGATTTTTGTTTTTTGGAAAATATAAAATACAGGTCACATGTTTCAAAAAACAAAGGAATGTAGAGATCTAAAACTTACATCATACTTAAACATTCCCTACAAATATAGCCTTTTTCTATCAAACTATGCTTATTCAGTACAATTACTAAATACACACAAAAAACTATTTTTAATGTACTTTATCAGCTTAGAAAACAAAGAGAGAAAATAATTACATTACTATGTTGAAGTGTGTGTGTGGGTGTTCATGTTTTCAGACATCATGGCCAAACAGAAGGTCTCAGGGACTCAATTTTTGTGTAGGTAACTGAAAGAACTCCAGTAATAACAAAGGTTATAGAAGTTGATCTTGGAGGTCATTTGAAGTCACCAGAGGTCATAAAAATGTGTAGCATGCCTTTTCTACCCAAAAGAGGTGAGATACTAAGTTTGCAATGAAATAGAAATGTTGTTTGATGTCACAAATGGTAGCATGGATAAGGTTAAATTCGGACTCTAATGTCACCAGAGGTCATTTGAGTTTGTGACCATATCTGTATTGCAGCAAGTTACCCTCTTGAAGATAAATTGTGTGTAACAGTTGGGTATGATAGAATAGGTGATGCTGATCTTCAAGGTCAATGGAGGTCACAAGAAGTCAGGTTTTAATTAAAATACTCATTTTTTTTAGTCAAATGAAATAAGATAAAGTTTTAAAAACCTTGTTTTTTGTTTTGTTTTGTTTGTAAAACAAGTGTAATCACAAAAAATATTTTCAGAAAAAATTCTGAAATGTTCAGGATTAAATTTTTTCTTTTAACTGTATTAAATATACAAAATAATATATAACAACAGAAACTATGAATGGCTCTATGAACAAAGTATTTTTGCAATACAAAAAGGTGTTGTAGCAGATTTGGGGGGAGATTCAGCAGTACAAGTCAACTGAAATAATTCCAGAGGCTGTTCAAGTCCAAATGAGTTCCTCAACATTTTTGAGCTGTATCATGTTCTGCCCCATATGTTTCAAAAGTTGAGATGACCATATCAGAAATATTTATTTGCTAAAATTATGCACTGACACTTACCAAGCTATCAAACAGTTTACTCCACACATTGTCAAGGAATATTTTTATCTTAAATTGCATAAGCAAAAAAAAAAAAAAAAAAATTTCAAAGTACCCATAACTTCAACTGATTTGCCTTCTGCATTTGAGAAACTTCAATTCTCTCAGTTTTGTCATCACTTCAACAAAAGACAAGGAAATTCTATCCTGATCATTGGTTTCAACTTGACTTTTCCATGCCTTTCCAATACCATCCCATGTTGATTGTTCTAAAGTTGGATAAAAAAATGTTATCAAATTAAAGAAGTACAAATGTTGTATACCTAAAAGACCTGTCAACTGTCATTTATTTCAGGCATGAGAATATTTTTTCAATAAAAGTTACTTTTTCATGTATAAACAGTATTGCTTTTCCTCCCTGGACAATGCTGGATAACCCTGCTTATAAAATTAAAATCAAGTATTTGAAATTAAATCAGGCTTACATTTACTGTCTTTATTAAAAATTCTGATTTTCTTTTGGTTGTTGACTTTATGAATTACATGGATTGTCTGAATTTTTGAGATGAGGTATTATTAAATATTATTATAATGATCCTCATCATCAAAAGTGGTGTATTTGTCTTCGTGGTTATAGTCACACAGTTTTTACAATTGTACTCTCAGCTATCCTCAGGTACATATTGTTTTCAGGAAAGAAGAGATATAAGACTCCAAAATTCCTACAGAAGAATGGCCAAGTAAAATGTGCTATACATATATATGTCTGTGCATGAAATATTGATGATTTTCAAAACATAAAGTCAGAATATTCTGAGCTTGCTGAAATTGCTTTAAAATTCCTTCAATATACATATGTGAAATTGAATCTCATCCATGAGTGTTATTAAAACAAAATGGGTATCCATTGTCAATTGTGTGGTGCATTGTTTTTAATTGAAACAAAATGAATCTAATCTACAAAAAGAAGCATGCTGATCGTTCATATTGGAAATATGCCTTTATTTATTAGTTTTTTAATCTGATTTATTCATTTTCATTTGACATTTTATTGCTTATTAACATATTTAAAAATATTTTTGCAAGAAGGCTTGCATGCTTTTTTCTTATTATGCAATGTGGTATTTAAAAAATAAATATAAATTAGAAAAAAATTGATAATTTTTAATATATTCATTATATTTTTCTGATAAAGGTTAATGAATTTTAAGTTAATATTTTATCAATCATATACAAATAATTTGTCACAGGTATGCTACCAGTCCTTGACACATTGTAAAATAACTTTGCTTGCGGACAACTGGTTTATTGCATATGTGTTAGTTGTATTTGGTGTAGTGAGTTCATTTCCTGGGTGAGGCAATGAAATTCCTATATTCTGGTTCAGCAGGTTAAGCATCACAAGGACTGACTTAATTAATACAAGACAGCATCCTTGAGTATGAATAGCAGAATGAGAACAATCTATCCCTATAGATTAAATAAAGTGTTTGGCTTGAAAATTTGAGAATGTTACTGAAGGAAACAGACACTTGAAGATGACTGGAGGGTACAATAGCCAAATTGTTGTGACTAAAACAATAAAGATGAGGGGTATCCTCATAATAATTGATTAACAAGAATATCATTAGGATCTTTTGTCATGATTGTCCATAAATCTCAGCCATCCAATAGGTGAGCATTAGAAACAGCTCATCTGAATTTTTCTGTTCATTTTTTTTAATTTAAAAGAAAGGAATTCTTAATGAATCACATTTTGATCATTAAAATGGGGTCCAGGCTGGCACAATACTAATGTAAAATACTCAAAATAACAATGTCCAGAAATATTCACCAGGAATTTATTGGATAATGTTAGAAAAATTACAAAACTATATAAATATGCTTTGTAGCATGTTCATATAAAACCATGTCATCATTTTCTTCTTAGAACTAAAAAAAACTATATTATGAAAGAATTTTTTTTTTTGACTTTGGTTACTATTAACAATACTCATATTCTGAGAGACAGGTTTCAGTCCAGTGAATAATAGAGAAGCTTCACACAATGTATATTGTATGGTATATGTTCCATTTTTATTATAGAAAAAATAATCATTTAATTCAGATATGAGAAAATTCCTTGTTTCCTTCTAGGGCATTGAGTACCAGTAACTTTCTCAATTTATTTATTTATTTATTTTTTTTTCAACATGAGTCATCTCACAAATTCCTTACAGCACATTAGTAATTACCACAGACATCAAGTAATAATACCATTACAGTACGATGAGGAGTTGTATTCTAAGTGTCAGATCCCAAATGCTAAAACCATCTCTACTGTCTCCTAAGGAAGAGACATCATCAGCAACAAATCTCTTTATTATAATATTTTTTTTAATCTGCAAACTTTTTTTTAATCTTAGTTAATATACTTAGAATACAATTAATTTGTAATAAGTATAATTCTGCATATATTATTTTCATAATTATATGCTTTGTTATTTGGATCAATATGCTTATTTTCTTTGTTATATTCACAATGTTTCAGCCATTGTATCCTTCAGCTTTCTTCAGGTGTCTGTCATCATAATTGGTAAGCCTCTTGGAAGTTTGAACCAAACCATTTATTCAACCCACAAGGTAGATTGTTTTTCCACTTTCACTGATTAGGAAATATTTCATATAAGTTAATACTCTACAGATTTATTTTAAATACTTTATGTCACTTATCTGTTTCTTCCACTGAACCAGAGTATAGATCTATCAACAATACCAAACTCAGGGATAGAACTCATAATTGTCAGGTAACCAAATATTTAACCAATGCTCTAAACACTAGGTCATGTCACTTGAACAGTCCAATGTTGCAATTTTGGATCTTTAAACCTAATTAACTTCTGTGGATTGAATAAAGATTTTGTTTGAGATTCTGAGAAGTATAATGATAGACATCTGGAGAAGGCTGAAAGGTAAAACTGCTGAGTACAACAGTTGAGCATGCTGATCTGAATAGTGAGCTATACAATGACAACTGCACATGTCATAATTCTGACATTGTTTTCACACCTAAAAGAATAAGCATAACATGGAGACATTTCTCTGTGTGTCTGTACAAATTAAGAATAGAATAGAAAGTAATGCATTGTAATAAATTAGAAAAAATAGTTTCAAATAAAGGCATATCTAATTAATTTATAAAAGATGAAAAGAATCATTATTAAATTTCAAGTAAAACTATTATTTCTCTTTCAATGTTATTCTTCCAAATTTTATTTTAATCTTTACAATTTCTAGAGCCTTGTTACTGGAAAGAACAGGTTATTCAGTGCTAAATATTGTATTTTCCAACATTGTACAAAATTTATTACTATTGAATGTTGGTATCATTGAGAGATTTGTTGACAGCAAAGTAACTTGTGACAGAAGTCTTGGAAAATTGAAGCATACTTAGATATATGTATCTAAGAAGATAGACAGGTGAATATAGATTGTTGATATTAATAACGATATTACTTATAAGATTATGATGTCTTTTTTGTTTTGGTTTTATAGATGTGAATAATGTTTTACATTAACCCTATTGTTACAATGTTTTTTTTTTGTTTTTTTAAATGTTTTTTTTGTTTTGCTTTTTTAATGCAGAAATTACAAATAAGGTTAACATTTGATTGTAGTATTATATTCAAATTATTTTAAAATTTTGTTTGATTGATTTTTTTACCTGCTTATAATCAGCACAAAATCCTCTCTAAAAAATATAATTTGATGAAAATAATAACTTTTCTAAAAACTTACACTTACACTTTGAGATTCGATTTTGTGTTATTTGAAGGAGCTCTTTAAAATTGTTGTCATTATTATTTGACAATGTTTACTATATTACTTGAATCAGTTTTGATAAGTAGAATATATTTTGATTTCAAGATAGAAAGTTAACATTCAATTAGTCATGTGACTTCAGCAAGGATAATGTATTTTTTAAGCCTATTCCTGATGCCGTTTTCCTCTCTCTCTCTCTCACTCACTCACTCACACACACACACACACACACACACACACACACACACAGTTTGATATGATTCTTCAATTGTTATATTTATTAAGAACAGAACCAAATATTAAACTCAAGTGGTTCTGAATTTGTGACCATGATTTCTCTTTCAGCCTTTCTTCATTAACTTGTTTAGTTTACATTTGTGATTGATGGATTTTAATCAAGATTAAATAATTAACAATGATAATAATAATAATAACATAATATAACATTTAACATATGGCCCTTGAGTTAATCCAACTGTGATTATATTTTTGGGAAAGAAGTCTGGTATTTGAGAGGGAAAATAAATTGGAACTTCCAAATAAGTTACAAAAAGTATATTTTTGTTTTGGTAACAAAGTTTGGAAGTATTTAACCTCTGCAATCAAAATATTATATTTTCTGTTCACTTATTTTACAAAAATTTCAAATTTCTGATATTTACATTTCCAAGAAATCTTCATGTAAGATTGTGTTATAAATGATTTTTTTATTGAACAGTTTTATGTATGTCCAGAAAAAAAATTCTTGATTAGGGTCTCTTTGAGATTAGGTATTTTAAAGTCAAGCCAAATAATAACATTTAGATGGCAAGTAAATCTTTAACTTTATTAGAAATGTCTATTCAAAAAATATAATGAATCTTGTATATTATTGAGTTTCATATAAGAAACTAATATACTTTTATCATTGATGCATATTTGGTCAGACACAAACAAAGAATGTTTAACCAAACATTAATGAAAGCTTGCTGCCTCTCTACACATTAGCCATCAATTTCAAGTTATAAAGTTTCAAAGGAATGGAAAACTCATTCAAAGAAAAATAAAATGACTTAATGAAGATAATTCCTATTAGTTGGAATTTGATGACAATGATAATAATGACAAAACTTCATTTAAAAATTCATATGTTATTTCATAACTTCCTGTTGGTTGAAAGTTAAATATTTTATATTTGTATATAAAGGATGAAATAACAATTGTAATCTTGGAAATAATGTTTTCAGCCTCAGAAAACATTATTCTTGCTTGTAAAAATATTAAAAAAACAATACATAAATACATACATTTTCAAAAGACATTTTATTTGTAGATTAGAAAATGAAATATTTAACAAGAGGCACATTACATTAAATAAGGATGAAGTGAAAGTTTAATTATTTTGAAATTCAGGCAAGCCTATCATTTATCAGACCAATAATTTGTAATGTTAGAAGTTAAAAGAAGGTGAAAATAGAAAAAATAACATTGTTGTTAATACAGAATAGTCAAACCTCATCCCTCAGTACAATTAACCACCATCCTCCTTTACTACCAACGTCACTTTGTCCTAGGCCCGACCTTAATGTCTGTATCTTGGTCCAGATGTTGCAACATCGATTGAATTTCATTCTTTTGTTATGTACCTACTAATATATATATATATATATATATATATATATATATATATATATATATATATATATATATATATATATATATGTATATATAAAGTAGACACAAAAACATGTATGATCTCTCTTTAGGTTTCTTCTTTCTTTCCCTCTCTCTCTCTCTTTCTGCTCCATCAATTCCTCTTCATTTACTATCCATCTCAATTTTTTCTTTCATTTTGCTCGCTTATTGACATAAATGTGTGGCACATGTAAGCCCACATATATACAGTGTGTGTGTAAGCAAATATATGGATATGGTGTGTGTGTGTGTGTAACTTGTACACTAACATTCACATGAACACCTTTGTCTGTGATGACATCTACACATATAAATGTGCATAGTTTTACATCTTTATATAGTTACATATTCCTTTTTTATTATAACCCAACATTAAATGGTTAATGTCTACTTCAATTAATTTATTTGAGTCTTTTCCTGTTCCTCTGTCTACCTCTCTCCTTCCTTCTATAAGAGTATCACTCTGGAATTTTCTGGTTTTTCATTAGTCTATTTTTTTATCTCATCAGAGTAATGATTAGTAAAAACCATCTTTTTTTTTTTATAAAATCTTAATATCTTTAGACTTGGAATATGGCTTGTGTATTTTTGTATATAACAATTGTTGAAAAAAAAGTTTAATACTCTTTTTGTTAAAAGAAAAATGTTAAGTGATTTTGTTGTCAACTAATATAATTTTTTTAATCAAGCAATGGCTTCTGCTGGAAACAAATAATTTCAAAAGTAAAAATCTTATAGTGATGAAAATGATACAAAAATGCTTTTTTTCAAGTATGTCAAACAATCAAACATTGATAAATTTTTACAGGAAAATAATTAGCAATAAATTCCAATTTAAATAAGTAACTGATAATTTCTAATTTATTTCAATTAAATTATTGTAAGTACATTTCCATAGTAAATCTTTGACAATGAAAATATATTTTTAATAAAACACAATGAAGCCACCTAAACAAAATAATACTTTGCAATATGATATATTTGAATAGTGATATTTTAAATTCTAAAATATAAATAACAAAGCTTTAAAAAAAAAAGTATAGGTGAGTCAGATGACTGAATCTTTCCACATACTCTTTAACTGCAATGGCCCAGTTATCTGTGCATAAATTTGCTAACAGGCCATCAGTGGGAGTCATACTGTAGGTAATTTTGCACAGGTGAAAAGTATTTGATGTTTGTGTAGATGCAAGCTGGGGAGAGGTGTCACTGACTGGCTGCATTAATGTAATGTCAGATTTAACCTCAGCTAATTTTTAGAAGTTTATTGTCAATAACTTTTTTACTGATTAACTACAGTTTGTTTGCTATCATTCTGTTCATTTCTTTCTTAGTTCTATTGTTTGACAAGACAGTAAGTGTTTCTGCCATAGCAAGAAGATTCTGTTTGACAGCTTTTCTTATGATGCCATTAATCAGATAAATAAGTAAAATACAGGATTTCTTTTCTTAGGTGTCTAATACATGGGTGGAAGATATTTTTTGAGGAATTTTTCTTATACCCTGAGCTTATCAAAACCATCCTATTAATTTTGCAATTTTTGACTATTTAAATGATTTTCCAACTCTCTTTTTTATTAAGAGCCCTCCACCCACTTTATTGCAGAAAAATTCTAACCCCCCTCAAAATTATTAGGTACTTCAGAGTAAATTCTAATTTTGAAGGCAAGTAGGATATTTACAGTGAAAAGATTAGTACAACACAGTCTTCTCTTATAGTAATCAATACATTCATTCAAAATCTCCATGGTGTATCTATCTATATCTATGTTACAGGAGTCTCGGGACTGAACTGGCAAAAAGTTTAGTGTTTGAATCCAAATAAAGGCCAAGATTCCAGATATTTGTTTCATTGAAAGATATTACCATTTCTATACCGATTAACAGTTGTAAGAGTTATAATTAAAACAAAAAATCAAATATTTAAGAAATTGTTGTATTTCCCAGCATATCTCTGAAGATAATTTCAGAATTTTCATTATTGCTCCTATCCAATATCATCTTACTAATGAGAATAGAAATTTGTAATTAAATGTTTAGAAAAAAGGAAATCGTTTTATTTAATAATTTGTAATGTTCAATAAAAATAAACTGTATGTGTCCAAACTGTATAGATGGTAAAACTACTGAATTAATTGACCTGAAATTGGGTATACACATACTTTTTGATCTCCAAAATGTGATAGACATATTCGAATCATATTAAATTGCTATTTTAATACATGTCTGATTAATAAATGTCTATCACCATCAAAACTTAATGTTTGTCACTTACTATGATCCTCATTTGTTTTGCAATTTGTAAACTTCAGTTCATCATATTCCCCCTATTTCTATTAATCTTGTGCCATGATGCGTGGATCTGTGCTGATGAAACTCCAAGTTGGGACTTAAGTCATTGAAATTTTCATTTATCTATTCACTCTTCTGAAATTTTAATTTCCAATATACAATCTTAGTCAATTAAATAACATTCAAATTTTTCCTCTAATTTAACCTTTTTGTTATAATGATAAAACAGCTAATATGTTATAGACTTTAACTTTTATTATTTTGATGATTGATTTTGTGTCTATTTTGATATATTTATATATTTCTTTAATACAAAATCTAATAAACTACCAAAAACCTTTAGAGAATTTCAAGTATTGAAGGATTCAGTTAGAATAATTGAAGTTTTATACTTTAAGTAGAAATTAGTCCTAAAATTCTTTTTAATATATCTTTTTTTGTTTCATTAAAAAAATAAATTTATGTTTTAGTCTGCCATAAGTTTCTACTAAATTCTATTTTATGCTATTAATTTACTTGGTTAGATTATGCTAGTCTAGCATAAAGTCATTGTTTTTACAGAATCCATGAAGGACTCACTTTCAGTGTTTTGTTAAACTAGTATACTCACTATTGCTGTAAAGTGCTCCAAAATTTACTTGAATTAAGCCAAATTTGGTAAATGGTAATAAAATATGAAGTAATTCAGGAGAATAAAACTGCAATAGATTCTCAATAAATTTATTATTTCTTCATTATTCCATGTTAATAAATTAACTTCTTAAGTTAAGATGTATTTTAGAATTATTGAAATTTTAGCAGCCTGTTACTATTAAAATCTTTTGGAATTAGCCTACTTTGTCATCAAACTATTTTGAGAGATGTATAATCACACTGACAATAGCTTGTGAGATGAGAACTGCATTGCTCAAATTTTGTAAACAAGAAAAATATTTGTGGAACTAAATCAGTTTTACACCAAAGAGGTACGAACTCAGTATCTATGACTTGTTTGACAACATGCTAACATCTACACTACTTTGAGTGGCCTTTCATGCAGATCTTTGAGTATATGTGTGTATTTGAGAGGTGATGGCCACTTGAGTGTAACTATGTACACATGCATATACACAATGCATATATCTATTAAAATGTAAAAACAAGCAAGGAAATTTTGTTTTTTCTAGTCTTCTCCACAGAGAAGGATGACAGAACACAGAGTGAGGTAATACTACATGTATTCAACAGAGGTGTGTCATGTCTTATACAGGTGGGCCAGTGCTTGCCCTGCCTGGTTAGTTATCTCTATCTACCTTACTTACCTCACCTACCTACGTCCCCATTGTGGCTGGTTGCCAACAAAGAGAAGAGTCTAGAGTGGAGAGCTGGTTAGTGATGGAGGCGGTTAGAGTAAAAGGTGGGAGTAGGGAAGGTAATGGTCGGTGGCAGAGTTTTCTACTGTGTTCTCTAGTCTGTCATCACAATTAGTTTGTGTGCGTGTTTCCATCTGTTTCTCTCTCTCTCTCTCTCTCTCTGTTGGTATGGCTTGGTGCAACCGGTGTTGGTCGTGGTGGATGCCATATAGGTAAGGCAGTCCAGGTGAAGGGTGGGAACAGGATGTTGGTAGACCAACTTGATGGCTGGTTGGTTACAACCACACTGTGATCAGATGTTTTGTTCCCGGGCAGCAACTCACCTCCCTCTCCATGTACATCTCCTTCACCTCTTCCTCCTCCTCTTTTTTCTTTTTCGCCCCACTTCTTCACTCTTTTTTACCTTTTCTCTCCCTCCTTTATCATCATCTACTTTTTCTTTTTCTCTTTTACACCTGTTGCTGCTACTCTTCCTGCCCATTATTTGGCCTTGTGCATTCCTATTCTTTTTCTCACTTCTCTTTCTTTTCTTTCTCCAATTTCAACATACTCAAATATTCATTTCTCTTCAATTTCTTCCACATCTTTTTCATCAAACATTAGTTTCTTTATTTTCCCTCTATTTTTACAAATCCTTCTCTTTTTTGGTTTTGCACAATTCCATCTTCTTTTCACATTTTCTTTGCTGTCTCACTCTTTCACTTGACCCACCTTGTTTGTTTTTTCTTATTTTGATATATCTCCCACCTTCACTCTTTTCTTCTCTTTCTGTGTCCATACTTATTTTCCTCATTTCAAAGGTCTTCATCAAAATTCCTCCCATTCCCTTCTTTTTCTTTTTTTCTTCTTCCTACACATCAACCCACCCTATACCTCTTTTCATTTGTCATTGGTTGTTATCGACTCTTATAGCTGGAGATGAACTTTGTCCCTTGAAGTAGTACAACTCGCCCATGTAGACTCCATCTGACCAGTCATCATGTCCCATACCAGAATATACAGAACCAAAGCTGCTCCTGATTGCTACGGATCTCATCAGACTCTCCCTATTCTGTCTTCTGCTTTCCTTTTATGTCCACTCTCCTTCAACCACCACCCTGATAATTATCTTTCTTCTTTCTTTTCTCCTTCCCTTTTTTTTTTGTAGACAATCCCTTCTTACAACATATGTATCGCTGCTTGGTTACATCTATAGTATTAACCTCCTCCTCCTCCTCCTCCTCACAAGATAAAGTCTCGTAAATATTTGGTTACATGACTTAAACTGGCATCTTTAACTTTACAGCACTCTCTCTCTCCCCTCTCTCTCTGTTTTTTTATATCTTTTTTTCTTTAACTGGTTTTGATATCTTTTTTCCTTTTCCTATTTTATATTGTTTTTCCTTTTGCTCTCTCAATCCTTTTATTTGCCTTTTTCTTTTTTCTGCTTTTCCAATGCTTTCTTCTTTCTATTTTTTTCCTACTTTGAGTTCTTTTTCTTCTTCATGCTGTTTTTATTTGCTCTTTCTTTCTTTTTTCTGTACTTTATTTTCCCTTCAATCTTTCCTTTTTAATTTCCTTTTTTTCTTTGCCCTCTTTTAATTTCTTCCATTTTATACATTCTGCTTTTATTCACCCTTTTCCTTCTCATTTTGTTTTCTCCTCTCTTTTAATTCCCTGTTTTTCATTCTTCTTGTTTCTCTCTTCTTTTTGTCTCTTCTAGTTTTTTTTTATTCATTCTGTCATTCATAGCTGACATCACCTTATCTCACTTTCATTTCATCCACTTCCATTTCCTTTTTAACTCCTGGCATTTGAAATTTTTTAAAAATGTTGAATTTCATTTCTTAATACATTATTACTTTCAAGCTTTCCATTAACCCACCAACAAAGATTATTATTTCTTATTGTTTACTTACAAAACACACACACACACACACACACACACACACACACACACACACACACACACACACACACACACACACTGTATGTAAGTCTCCAATGCATATGGAAATAAATTGCTCTCTCTTACAAGAAATCCTTAAATATAATTTTCAGCATTAATAAAGTTTAATTTCTTAAACTGGATTTCTAAAGGTTTTAAAATTTGTTTGACTTCATTAAGTGCTTGTAATCACAGTGATTGCAATAATAAGCCCCAAGTATTAAATTAAATCGACCAGTTGAAGATGCATCTAGTTTTTGTGTTAGGATTTTAAACCAGAGTAAGTGATCCCAGTCTATTTATTCCTACACTACTCATGTTTGTCAAATTTATACTTTAAACAATCAATGAAACTCCATGTAAGATCATTTTGAACTGCAGTAGTAAAATTAAAATCTCAAATGAACAGATTTTCCATAAATTTTTATTATTATTATTTTTATCCAGAGTTAAAAGTTGATCTGAAAGATAATTTTATCCTGGTAATAATGAATAATCTTTACTCTAAATCAATAAACAACTTCTGTATGCTGATATGTTTATCTCCAACACTTTGTGGTTTGGATTGTGCATCACATCCATGTATTATGTATGTAGGTATATATGTACACTTGCACACACATGTAGATATATATGTACATTTGCACACACATACCCACAGAAATTAACTATTTTGCATTATACATTTAAGGAATATTTTGTTCTTATCAATCATTTTCATTTTAATCATGTGATTGCAGGAACCAGGCTGTAGTCATGGTAACAAGTATTTCAAACACTTGCCCACAACTTTGTGAGTTGGGGGGTTGTAATGAGAAGTAGAAATTCATCCACACACTATTTTGATACTTCATTTTATTATGTTTAGAATCCAGATTTGGACGGCCAATAACCATTAGTAGTGATTGGGAAAGAATAAAAAATTTTCTGAGAATAAATTTAAATTTTCTTCAAGTTAGGAAGATTAAAGAATAGTTAACTGGTGTTACCCAAGCTTTCACAAATTTTAGGTTTACCAATTAGAGAAGGAGTTTATTTTATAAGATTCCATGTTCATGTGGCATATAAATGGAGGAAAGTTCAGAGAATAAACAAACATAATGAACATTTAAAGACATTAGAAATGCCCCACAGAAAATAGCTATAATTTTGTGTTAATTTTTAAGATTAGATTTTAGTTTTTGTGTTATAGTGTAAGGAGAGAGGAATATATAAACATATATAAGTTTAAACAATTTTCACTCATTAATTTAGTTCCAAACTACTCATATATACATTGGTATTTTAGTTGGACAAAAAGTTTGTTTGGGATATTAAATAAAACTAAAAGACAACTTTTTAAAACTTTCAGCATTAAATTATTGAACATATTTACCATTTTGTCTAACTATTTTCTGTCATCTTCAGGAAACTTCATCACTCCATTCCTCAACAACATTTTTCTTTTCTCAACAAAATAATTGTCTGGAGAATTGAAATTTTTTTTCATTAAAAGAATCCTCTAAAGATTGTAGTAAATGATAATCAGAAGGTGCAATATTTGTTGAACAGATGAGTGAAAAGAAAACCTACCAAGTTATAACACCTTTTTCCTGAGTGGCAAAGAAAATGCATTATTTTGATGTAATATGACACTGTTTATATTCACAAATTTTGTCAAATTTTGTTTGTTCATTGTTACCTTCACTTAGTTTAGTTGAAAACAGAACTTGCTTGAAATAAATGTTTGATTCTCTGGAAGGAGCTCATCAAGGGCTCCCTTCCAAACCCTTCATCCATTCTATGTACAGAATGGAAGAAGGTAAACTTTTGATATGGTTAATACTGGTTCATTTGGCATGCATCACCATCTCTAGCAGGCGATGTTCTTATAAAATATCTATTTTTCATTGCTTATCACAATTGGTTTCAAAAGCAAAATATTTTAGGTTTATGTAGTGAATTGTACATAGAAATGATGATTTCCACTCCTGTGGAAGCCATACATCAAAATGACTAACATAAGGCATCCATCTTTTCTCTCTCTGGCTATGAGTTAAATAGTAAGTAGACTGGGCTATTCAGTCTTGACAAAGGAAAAACCCTGAAATCTAAGCCATTGAGAATGCAATAGGAAACCACTCTTCTATATTTTTAAAGAAGCCATAACAATTTATATATAATGAAGAAACAGAATCTGTGGAAACCCATGATCACCTACATTCTGAAGGAAAATAGGGATTAAAAAGAAATGTTTTGATTACTATCAATCTTAACTGGTCTACCTGACCAGTTAAGAATCTTTTAGTGAGAAATCTTCAATACAAAGCTTTATTATAAAATACCTATTGTCATATTCAATCATTAATAATACCTTCTTTACAAACTGTGTTAATATTTTTGTATTTGCATTGAATTGTTACCTTTCTGTACAGTATGCTGAAAATGTTATTTATTTTCATCCATCTTCAATAAACAAAATTACATCAATTTTGATATTTTCCTTTAAAAAAGCCTAATATGACAGTTTTGACAATACAATCAAAATTAATGCTTTTAAATGGAATTAGTTGAAACCAACTGCTTCTTATAACATCTAATGCCAAAACAGAAGAAACTTTTAGGCCAAACCAAGATCTATATATATATATATATATATATATATATATATATATCATTATCTTAAGAAAGGACCCCGTACTTAACATTATTTTTGACTCTTAATATATTTTATTTCTGTATTATTACTTTTAATACATATTTCATTTTATATACGCAAGATCTATCCTGAATTTATATAACCATTTTAGATATTGGAGAACTGTGTGATGTTGATGTTCTATATGGCTATTACATTATCAATAAATGCGCAATTTGATTCTTTATGCCTCTTATGTAATCTTTCGGTAAACATTACAATACTCAGGTTTATCAGTTCCCTACACAGTCTGGATTTTATTCTTTACAATTTCTATTTTTTTTTTAAACATAAAATTGAATAGGCTATGAAGGAAAATGGGCAGGACATCTGATGGTGAACCTGGAAGTGAATTTTGAATGGGTCATGAACAAGAATGGGCAAAACAGCTGATGTTGATCCTGAAAGAGAACTTTGTAGACTGTTTTGAAAAGTGGAAGGGATGTTATAAGTTTATGAACTACCCAGGGTAGTATTTTGAACAAATCTAAAGCCCCAAGACTTTATTTTCCATTGATATTAAAGGAGTTGATAAGATAAGATCTCATATATATAAGAAAGAGATAAATTGATGGAAAGTGGTAGAAAAACAAATAATTGCAGATAATTCAGATTAATAAGTAAGATAAAATTGTAGAATTTTCAAATTAATTTCAATTATTGTGTATGACAGGAGGGCTGGAAAAAAACAGTAAGAATATTAGTTTTAACAAGTCATTAGATAATAAACTGTATGTATATTTAATAAAGAAAGAAATTTATTAAAAATAAAACACAAAGGTGATACTTTTTATATAATTCATTTATATTTTAATTTATGGCTATTTTGGACAGTCAAGTCCCTGAATGAATGCTTAGTAAAGAATGAAAAATCAGCTTAACATTATTTTTATTTTTTGAAAAAACGAAATGCAAAGATGTAATGCATGAGTTTTGGTTTTCCTTTGGGAATCTTCTAGATTCCATATAAATGTTGTGGATCCATACAATTGAGAGAGAGAAAAACTGATAGGTATAGATATGTATGTGAAGATAGACATTATATAAAAATGACAAATGCTATACAGACACGATATAAAAAATAAATGCCATTCTTTTTATTAGATTCAATATTTAATAAAGATAAACTTATTAATAATTACTCAGTCACTTCATAATGCCTCATACTCCAGAAGTACAGGAATTATCAGAGTTTGAAAAGGAACATATTGTTGGTGAATCTGTCAGATACCATTGAAATTGAGAATTCCACTTCATCTGTACTCAACCATCAGATATGTTGATTTTTTATTATAGTATAGGGAGCAATTTGGAGCACGGATCATTCAAAATTTCTTGACTGCTTGAAGAAAGTATTAAGAAATATAAATATTCATTCTGCTGGAGAGATTTCTCTCAATATTCACTGGTAGTTATTCAGAAAAAAACAAAACCATTTTCAGAATGAATGAAAGCTTGTAAAAGAACTTTTTAGAAAATTCATTAAGTAACTTGAATGGTCAAGTTAAACTTTGTACATTAACCTTATTGGGCTATTTTACATTATGAAAGAAGAAACATGTCTAGTAAAACCTACACAATTTGTGTTTAAATACAGCCTCATCAGTTATCCAAGAAGAGAAGAGAGAAGTTTAAATTTCATGTTTGAATGAGTAAAATGTACTTTAATTTTAAATTTACTTGAATTATTTAGATTTTTTAAAAATAGAAAGGTTTATTTGTCTGTGTGTCTAAATTTTGAGGCATATAAAATTGACTTCATTATAGAGATTAAATCCTTTGTTATAACCAATTATGCTATTACATTATGGATAATGATACATTGAGCCAGTATATTTACTCATAAAGTTCCTAAATGGGAGAATACTTATAACTACTATTGTAATTATTTATGGCAAAGAAGAACTATCTTTATCTTTTCTTTTTCATTATCAGAGATTGTAAGTATTAATTAGCAATTGTTGATCCTTTATATCATTTATTAAAACATCTTAATAGTCTCTTTTTTCTTTTCTGGTGTTGATTTTAACATTTACTTGATATTTTCCTGACACTTTCTTTGTATTCTCTCAATATTTAGAAATTGTTGACTCTTACCTGATGTTCTGTGTAAAAGTCATGTCTTTTGAGTGGCATATTGGCATTAAGCAGTTTGGTGTGTTTATCATATAAAAGTAAATGATAGATGCAAGTGTTGATGTTTTAGAATATTTCTTTACATTAATATTTTTTTTACAATTTATTTTAGAAGTACATAGAGAAATTATATTTTAACAGCAAATGACAGACTTGTCAAATACAGAGTTCTCAGAGTTTTGGCTCTATTGTAAATTTTCATAATAGACTTATGTGTAAGGTCATAAAATTTTTTCATACACCTAACAAGAAGTTTTCAGTTATCACTTGTGAGATAAACAGTTGAACAACTTGTCCACATGTAAATGAACAACAACTTTACCTAATGAGTTTGGACAGTCTACTAGTCTTTTGATGAAAAGAGAAAAAATGGAATATAAAATACTTTAGATTCCATCAGTGTTTTAAATATTGTTCTATTTCAGTACATAAAATTTTAGCTTTGAAACTCATGTTGAAGCGGGTAATCTATTAGTAACAATATCATCACTTCTTTCCTGTTTGATGACAACACTAAATGAAGAAATTAGTTGATAATCTCACAGCATCTCTTTCTGTTTTTCTTTTTACATTTCTTTTATTATACCACAAACTTCCTTTGACGTCTTTGTTTATTCTTGCTCTCTTCTTTTCTTTCTTTATTTCTCTTAGTCTCCACTCAGCCTCTTTTATTTCTCTTTCTCATTTCCTTTTTCTTTCCTTCTTTTATTTTCTGTCTTTACTTTCACCTTTTCTTATAGTACTTTGCTTTTCTCCCACTCTCCAACTCCTATTCTTCTTCTCTTCTTTTTTTTTTAAGCAAGAGACAAAAGCAATGTCTTTAATGATGGTAATAGCATCCATAAATGTATTTTTATAACAAATAGACACATGGCATGGCAAATGTCTATGTTGTCATCTTAAGCAAGCAGTGGGCTGTCCGCTTTCCCTGCTATTGTCAGGTGCCATCTTGTCTGAAACATCCAAATGCTCCTAACCTGGCTATATAGAGTCTCTTAGCAGTTGGCCTGCCACTCAGGTCAACCAGGTGTCCTGCCTCATAATTGTTAAATGTGGCCTTTGTCTATGATGAAGATATTGATGATGATGATCCAAGAGAGAGAAAGAGAAATTCTTTGTTCAATTCATAATTAAACAATTTGCTATTATATACTTTTCTATTGATTTGAATGTTATACTCACTACATTTTAGCCTCCAAACTTCTTCAGATAATATCCTTGTAGTTTTGAATCAAACCCGTTATTCAATACATGCGAGTTCTCATTCCCCTTTTCATGATATTTCATTATCAATTAATACTAAATGGTCTTATTCCTCTTTGTGTTACTTGTATTTCTTGACAATTCCTGGGTCTGGTTCACAAGAAAGGTAAGTAACACAAAAATGAATAAGACTGGATTGATGTGAAATATCATGGAAAACAGAACGAAAACAATCTACTGCTGTGGAATAATTTAAGGATTGGTTTCAAAATTCTGAATAGATCCCCAAATATGATTAGAGACATCTGAAAAAGGCCAGAGGGTACAACAACCAAGTATAACAACCAAGAATATCAAAGCATATAATGATGATAATTCCCCATTTAAAAAAAACCAAAAAAAAACAGGAATTCTTTACTAATTTTCCTTAAATATTTTTGTGAATGTCATATATTTATCACAACCTAAAATATTTTGTTAATGCTTGTGCTCATTAGATAAGGATAATACAAGGATAAAATTGTTGTTTTTCAGACTATATAGTCATTTATTTTATATTAAAGTATATCTATATTAGATATAATAAATTATATTTTAGATTCTGGATATTTCTCCACTTTTCTTTGTTTCCCAAAAGGCATTTTTATTGCCATTTCAATAGTTAAAAGTTTGTGTTTTCAGTCTCCAAATTAATTTTAAATTATATTCTCATTTTGATACAAGATGTTTTTAGAAGGAACAAAAATTTTCTGTTTCTGATAATCTACTTGTAATATCATGATGTTTTTCTTGACAATTGTAGCCCAGGTTATGTATATTTACTTTCTTTGTAAATGCACTTTTTAAAATTCTATAAAACTAAGAGAATTCATTTACTATTGGTGACTTTCCAATAAAATATATAATAATTAATTCTTTTTGATTTGTAATCTAATAGAAACATCAAATATTTGTAAAATCTTGTAACCATCTTTATATAAAGCATAATATGGTAGCTATAAAGATTTTAGTGCTAATCAGTCTAAAAGGGACTAATCATATTTTGTTGCTGACAAATATAAAACTAAATTATGATAGAATAGAAGCATGGCAGGTAGTGGATTTTCTGTTTTCATTTTAATCCATCATTTCATCTCCTCTGTCCCTGATGTCCCAGGATCTATTTGGCTTCTGCCAGATCAGATGCTGTGAGTGGCAGTTGAAGTAATTCTGGGAATTAGTGTCATCAGTTTACATTCCTATTATTAGCATCATCACCCACTCAGCTTGGCTCTAACTGGCAGACACACTATTATTTTTCTCCATTCCTTCATCACCCTAACTACATCCTGTCATCAACTTGGAAATGAATTTATAACAATAAACACACCAACATCCTCATATTTGCATGAAATTCAACTCTGTCTTCCTCGCGTTGTTATCATCATAAATGGAAATACACTTAATTATATTATTATTGGTAGTAATAGTAGTTAATTGAACGCAAAATTCATTTCCCTGTAGAATTAGTAATGGTATTTAATTAGATGTGTAATTTTAAAATTTTTAATTATAATTATTATGTTGGTATTGCACATTGATGTAGTCAATGGAAATTCTGTTCTTGAGGCATTATGTCAAAAAGACTCCTCACAACTCAAGAACCTTTTGGAGAATCCCTACAGAGTATAAGATTTTGGTTTTCGGTGGGAGTGGGTGGGTCTACAGTCTTGGTCTCAGTTCTAATTTTCCCTAAGTGCTCTTTCAGTTTTCTAGTTGTTGTTCCAAGTGTTCCTATTACTACAGGAATTACTTCAACAGTCCATAGCTTCTTCAGCTCTCTCACCAGATCCTGGTGTATTTTCAATTGTTTCAGTTCCTTTGGAGTTCACTCTTGTATCGTATGAAATGATAAAATCAATAATTTGACACTTACTACTTACTTTCCTTACCTACATGATCCTATTAACATCTTGTGACTTACTTTTTTCTACCACTGCCTCTGCTGGATATTCATACCATTTCTCTTTCACATTGAAGCCAAATTTGTGGCATACTTCCTAAAGTGATGATAGTGTTACACCTTCTGTTTATTACCTTTTTGTTAATTAATTCTTTTTGTTTTTAAATTAGATTGCATTATAACTTAAAACATTCCCTTATAATGGAAAGTTTTTGCTACTATTTTTTTCAGTAACCAATTTTGTTAATTTCTTTTACATTTTATCTTGAATATCACTCAGTCAAGAAACCTAATTCTTTTATTGATAGAGATTTTTTGATCATTGATTTGCATAAAGGTTTTCAGTTTGTTAACCTAAGATGATGATACCTAAAGTGTGTACTATAGCTCCCTGCAGGACCAAAGTTAGTTTGCAGGGATGACCCAAGATATTTGAATTTTTTTATAATTCTAAGCAATCATAATTCAATACATTTATGTGCAGTCACAATTAAAGGACATAACATCTAATTGGTACTTGATGCATCTCACTATGTAGTATTGAACATCACCATTCCAGTATTAACTGGCACTCAGATAAGGCATAGATAGACAAAATTTACATACTGGATTGTTCTAGAACTGTTTTAAAAATTCTTCACAGTAGTTGTATATAAATAACAGTAGATTCTCAATGATTTCATTAAAAAATGATTCTACTGGATGGTGCCATGATCTAACTTAATTTATTTATTATGAGCAAATTAATAATACAAATTAAACAGTTTATTTAAATTAAGTATTCTTTCATATAGTACTTGTCTTTGTAAAAATGGAAAGGTTTTTATAAAACATCAATAAGGAATGAGAAAATGATGATGCAATACAAACATTAGGTTGAGATGAGGATGAGAAGAAATATGACTTTATTTTGATATTAGTAATGAAGAGATTTTATATTGTGTGTAGATGTTTTGGACACAAAGTGCATTCTTTCAGTAATGTAAAATGCCATTAAGGAATCAATTATTGTAACATTCAAAGGTGTCTTTAATAAACAATACAGTTAATCACAAGAGTCCAAAACATTAAAAGAATAAAAAGGAAGGAATTTGGGTTGCAACTGGATGAGACCACCAATGCTAATTGTATTTGCTATGTACAATTTGCAACAGATATAGAAGGCCCTTTTTTTTAAAAATATCACTCATTAATTAGAGAACATTGATAAATTTATGACAGAAAATAATTTTGAATGGACTAAGCATTTTATTTCTAGGTTGTTATGGAGGATTACAAATTCAAGGTAAAACTCTGGATGCTTTGTGTAGCTAAAGTATAATTCACAAGGAATCACTGGTATAAATGTATCTGGAATATGAAAACACTTAACAAAAAGTCAACCATTAAAGACAAGATTTTTCAAAAGGCTATGCAAAAATATAGGAGTCAAATACATATCTTTGTTGAACTAATGCCACTTACAATGGCTATCATTGTGGTTGTGTACTGTCCTATAAATTTGAATGACAGCAAGAACTGAAAATGTAGGACATGAGTATGTAAAATAAATCATAGATACAGAGTTTTTAAAATTGAATTAGTATATTTGAAAAATTAAATGTTTAAAATCTTTCTCCGTAGGGAAGTAATATGCACATTTGGAAATTTGTAGAGAAAGTTTAAGATGAAAATTATTATGATGGAAAAAAGATGAATGACAACTATGTCAGAGAGAGAGAGAGAGAGAGAGAGAGAGAGAGTTTCTAATTGTTGCTGCAATTTGTGACTTCCAATAAAATTAATTTCCCTCATGTCATGAAATTTGTTATGGAGGAATACTTATCTCAGCTTAGCAACTGTTTGCAAAAATACTTTCAAAAAGCCAGTATGGAGAAGATCACATGTGTTAAAATCAAACAAGTTTTCTTCAGTCTTAAAATATTTGAAACAGCATTTATTTTTTTTATATAATTTCATCTTTATGTATTTTATTAAAATGTATTATTTTAAATTGATTTCAACTCAAGATCTGCATATCCAATTCTTTGTCTTTCTATTAATTGCTTCTGCTTTTGTCGTTATCTGAAGCCATTCATCTTGATTTACATATGACACTTGCCCTATTATATCATTTTTTTTTTTACCTTAAATGATTTGCATATTCAAGGAGCAAAAATCACTCAAAATTTAAATATTTCTTATTTTCTTTTGTGATGTCAAATGGTAGATTATCAATCAGTCTCTGTTCAGATGCTTTTGGTTGCCTGTTATGGAATGATGGTAGATATTGCAAGCTGTTGCTAAATTTGTTGCTCATTTGTTGCCTCATAAGCTTTCTTTGTTCAAGTCTTATCATCAATTAATCTATAGATTAGTAATCTTTATACGAACTTAATATGTGTACAACACTATATGTAGTAATACAGTATACATTGACTCTATTATCAAGTTAATATACTACTCACAGTTCCACAGATAACTCTGCTGGAGTGAGAGAGAGGTTAAAAGCTCTAAATTTTCAACAGTCTTGGAATCTATTTACCAAAATATGTATTTAGAAGCCACAAACAATATAATTTTTTTTATAGCCAGGCCATTCCAAAATTGGAAGAATTAAAATTATAAAGTCAAGCATAAAAAATGATAAGATAGGAAATTATTTTTTCCACATTGTAAAATTCTTAAATATTAACAAACATTTTTACAATGATTATCATTTTTTTAGGATGTAATAATGAGAGATTTATGATGACAATGAGGATTGCTATTAATTATGGATTATCATAATAATGTTAGCATCTGTACTAATAATATTGGACTTGGGAATGTCATTGAAGAATTGATACACTATAGTGTGTATATGTTGACGAGCAGAAGTAGTGGAATAGCATCATAGCTGGGTGTCAAGAAGGTTGTTTTTTTTAAGTTTGAATGATTGATTATCATGATGTATATATTAGGCTTTGTATATTTCTACTTCAATGCCACTTGGTTGACATGCAGCTCTTTTACTCAACAACAACATCAATAATAGCATGATTATGCTATTATTAATAATAATAATTTTATTCATAATAACAGTTTTTAGCTGATAAATTTTCACTCATTAGAAAAGTTATTGATGATGATGACTTCCACTTTCATTATTCTGATTCTGAAAGTTTAAGTATAACAACTTACTGCAATAATTATGATATATGATGATGATAACTAGCATATTCACAAAACAAAATAATCATTCTTAATTTTAATAATTGCATAAAAATATAATAAAGAAAAAATTACAGATGATTATTGTACATTAGCAATAACTGTATCAATGATTTGATATTACTGGCATAATGATGATCATATTGATGATGTTCAATATTGCAAAAATCTTTAACAAACGTTATATATAAAATGTTTTGAAATATGCAAGTTTAAATATTTCCTATCAGAATTTCTTAGCTGGGAACTATCTTATGATCTATTTGAAATGGTGTCATTATCTTGTTTTTTTATAGTCACAATATTATATTTTGGCTATTGAACTCTCCAACATTTTTCAGGTGTCTGTCATATTCAGAAATCTAGAAATTTCATGTCAAACCTTTTATTAATAACCAAGATGAGGATACTAGTTTGAAGATCAGTGTGTGTATATATATATATATATATATATATATATATATATATATATATATATATCTAAATATATATATAATGCATAAAACATAGCATAAAATAGACACCAATTGATTTTATAAATACATAAATGTACCTATTGACCAAACTGCAACACTTGTACTAAACAACATTTTAAGCTTGAATTTAAGCCAAGAGAACAGAAGTGGCTATGTTACATAATAAAAAATGGCCAATCTAAGTGCTTTTGCACTTAAGTACGATAATGTTTAGTTTCTATTTCCTTTGAACTGTTTTCTTTATTTTGTCTGTTAACCTAATTTCATCGTTCCTTAATTATTTAAAATAGAAACTGTTTATGGTTATAGTCTTTGTAATATTTAAATCAGAAGCAGAAAATAAAAGATGGTTACTACTTGTTTCTGGCATCGTATGTAAAATATCTGCCTGTCAGCTACATCTCAATTGTTGGCAGCCATAATTGGCACTTTCCTCAATCAATTTTCTTGAGAGAATTCACCTTCAATGCCCTATCATTTTTTTTGACTATTACAGACAAATGAAAAACAAAGAGAGAATCTTGTGACTGTTCCAACTTTTCTTCTCTTGTAAATGATTCTTTTCAAGAAGGTTTCTTTGAATTACCCAGAAGGAAAAAAAGAACAAATAGAAGGCATACTGAACAAAATAAATTAGCTGTCATTGTGTGGATATATTTGGATTTGGTGTCTTGCTGATCACTTTTTATTCATAATTTGTTAGATTATTTTATAAAGAAGGATGAAAGTGAAAAGACTAAGGTTTGAATGAACAACAAAACAAAATATATATCCAGATTTCAGTCTTAATTTGCAGTACAATTGATTACAATATTGATAAATATAAAACAAAAAACAGAAATGTCTTTATTAGAATAATACAAAAAGAGGAGACATGGTGGAGTAATGGATAGTGGCTCGGATTGAGGAATCAGAGAGCCAAGTTTGAATTTCAGTTGAATCCATTACATTCACTTACATGCTAATACCCTTGAGAAAGGTATGAATCCTTGTCTTCTCCCCCCAGCTATGGGTAAATAGATGAATGGCAACTGGTCTACTGCAGAAAGAAATGGCAACCTACTGCGGGAAAAAAATCTGCCTCATCAGTCATGTATCAAAAGACACATGATCACCTAAGCATGTATCACACATGGCACATAACTGACTGACTGACAAAAGAACCTGATGGCTACAAAGAAACAATGTATTGTAATTGATATATTTGGACATATAGATATTTACTGAAATCGTATAATATGATCAGCTAGTATTCCTGGATGTACTAATAAATCAGAGAATGAATTCAAGACATTTGTATATCACAAGCCAACTTTCACCAGACAATGCTACAACTGCAAATATAACATCAGTATATGAGGGTGGAAACAGAAGGGTCAAGGAGGAGGACCAGAAAATTCCAATGATCAGTCTGCCTTACATCAAGAGTATATCAGAAAAGATTCAGAAGATCTGCAGTTCATACAACATCAGGACAATAATCAAAATCAACTCCACTCTATGAAGAAATCTCTGCTGGGTCAAGCTTAACATGGAGAGAACATGACCAAGAACTATGTGTACTCCATTCCTTTTTTTGAGAAAGAATATAAAGGTGAAGCTAATTACCCCCTGAAAGTAGGGCTGGAGGAACATTGAAAACCTGTAATGAGATGAGGGACAATGAAATCAGACTTGGCTGATCATGTATGGATGGAAAAGGGTAGTTTTTGACCCCAGTGGAATGAAGTGAAAATACTGGACAAAGAAGAACAGTGGAGAGTTAAAAGTTTGAAAGAATCAGCACGAAAGGCTGGGTTATGAGGACCTCCTTAGTAGGCTTAGCATGAAAATAAATAAAATATAGGAGCTGCTAATAAAGAAGAAGGACAAATGACCACAGGTCTTCAGCAGTAGCAGCAGCTGTAGCAAAAGAGAAACTTTAGTTAGTGCAGTCAATCATGACAAGAAGGTTGGTGGGCACAACAGCCAAAACATCATAGCAACAACAAAAATAAGGACAATAGTCTGCATGTAAATAATGTAAATGGCATCTAATCATTTTCTAATGCTCAGAGATTTAGCGTCAGCAGCTTTGATAAGTTTTCTTAAATTACAAATTTAGATCATCTCAAAATTGTATAAGACAGTTGACTTATTAACAATCATTATTGAAGTAATTTTATGTCTAAATAATTGTTCCTAATCCCATGTTAACATTGCTAAATGGTATTAATATTATATAAGTTGAATTTTTACTTTATAAATTTATTAAAAACCCTAATTTATTTATCATTGCCATTAAAATTAAGAGAATAATAACTTCAAGGTAATGTTCATTGACTGAAAGTAACCTTTCACAAGCACTTGATTAGGATGTTTGCTGATATAACTGTATCCAGGGCAAATAAAAAAGTTGATCTGGATGGATTTAAGAAACCTGGTTTTTCCTAGGTTTAATGATTATTATAGAGAAGACGTGTGTGAATGTGTAAGGGTTTCTGGGAAATGGAGCATGAATTATGGTGAGCAAGAATGTTAGTGAATGAAGTAAGACAAGGTGACATTTTTTTGTTTATATTCTTGGGACTTGATAGTTGTCAAATAGAATGTTTCTTGTTTTTACATGAACTGACTGAATAGTGGGTGTATAAAGAGGAAAATTTCAGATCACTAAAAAATACTTTTAACCTTAGACCTTATTGCTTTGTTAAATGTCTAGAGCAGAATAAATAAATAGAAGCCTTTCTATCTATATAGTGCTATCCTCAGCATTAATATCTTCACAAAAGGATCAGGAACTTCTACTTAACTAATATTATGTTGTCTTTTTTGTAAAATAAATGCTGGTATGATCACCTCTTGCCACTGCAGTTTCAGGTAAGTCTTTTCAGTCCCCTACCTCCCATGAATAAAATCCTTTGAGCTCATTTTTATTATTTTTTGGTCTGTAGAACTGTGAGCTGTGTCAGTGTATAGAATAGACCAAGAGTATATCTGCTCCTTGGAGTGATTCACCAGTACTTTTTCTGAAAATCTCTTGATGTAGCAAAAATATCAACCATTAAGTCACTTTTAGGAATGCTAAAAGAAACTGAAGAATGTCCACCACCTGTAAGGCTATCCAAAGTTATAAAGATAACATAAAAAATCCTTGACCTAGTTAGGCATACTCAGCCCAGACTCATGGGAAGGACTGGCAGATGAATGAACAGAATCTGGGGCTAGCCAGACTTGGAAAACATGATAAACAGAAAACAAGTTGAAAAAAGACAACTTTATAAAATGAGAAATCAAAATAAAACTCAAGAAAAAAGTTTTCTTTTTTGTTTGAAAGGAAACAAGCATAAATCAATGATGACTGTTACAGCTTTCTAAGATGTTTCAATAGAGAAGCAAAGCTCTATCTATTAAAAGATCAACTCCACTTTAAGTAGGAAGGAGATGAATGTTGTCATACAGAAGTTACATTCTAGGAATTCTCTAAGGAGATAAAATCTATACAATATTAAATGTTTGAATTTGTATATCTGTATGTATCCTCTACTAAAATAGTGCTTTATAGCCAGAAACATTGTACTCCTTATATGCTAACTTATAGTGGCAAAAAATAATTATAGGTAATTTATAAGTGAATGATAAAATTGTGGTCTCTTCATTTGCTTTAAAACTTAAAAACAAACTTTTGAAGGGAACTGAAACAGTTGTGAATTAATGCGTCATTAAAATCCAGGTAGTTTGCCAATAGTGATAATCTTGTAGGACCTACTTTTGCACTCAAATACTGGTAGGAGTTAGGGAGATTTTTGAAGGGAGATAACTATTTAATATGAATTATACTGTGGTATCTTGTATTTATTAATTTAGCAACCTAATGAATCTCAGTGTTGTGTAGTTCCTTATTAAAATAGTTGAGTACTTCCTAAAATGTAGTAGGCATCAGTTTATATGACTTAGCATGATATAATTGAAAACAAAATTTGTTCAAATTAATTCAATAACGTAAATTTATTTTTGATTCTCCTTTCTTCGTAAATAATTTTGGGACATATTCTTTTTATCAGAAAATATTGTGATGAATTAACATTTAATTATTTATTTAAATATCATGGCTTTATCTTAAAGTGATTACACAGTGACATCTATAAATAATGGGCTGTAGAAAACTACATGTTTATTTTCAATTTTTGTTTGCATGAAGTGTGTTGACTCAAATCATTGTGACAAAAAGCAATAGCATTAAAATGAATTACATGCTTGTTTGTTAATCAAATATTGATTTTCAAGTAGAATATTTGCTGAAATTATTTGCATCTTTAATGCTTCAAAAAACTGAACTCTGGCTATTGGATAGGGACACAATTATTCTAGGCATCAAACAGACCCATAGAGAGATGAAGAGGATAAAATTGATATGTATGGTCCTATATATATATATATATATATATATATACATATATAGGGTGCAATGGGTAAATTATCATTTTATATTTTTAATTTTGCACTTGTGCATTGTTTGTTTTTGATTTTGTTGACTACACAGTATAGTAAGTCCATCTGTGAGAAAAAAGAGCACCATGATGCAATTCACTCCACCAGAAATTTGGAAATGACACGCTGTACTGCTTGGCATTTGTGTCAGAAGTTCCAGTGTGAACATTTCACAGTGTCAAGAGAATTTGGAAACAGTTGAATGAGTCTAATGGTGATTATGAAGATACAGCAGCTCAGAAAATTCACTCTGACCATTCTGATAAAAAAAAGAACTCCCAAATTTTGATAGATAGATAAATAGATAGATAGATAGATATAGAAGGAATAAACATCAACAAATAAATTTAAAAAATATAACTTTTTTCATGTATTCTAACTGGTTTTTATGTATACTATCCTACATACTATATATATATATATATATATATATATATATATATATATATATATATATATATATATATATATATTACACAAGGTTTGAATTTGATTTGTTTAATTTTTCTTTGAATCTAATTTTTTTTCTCTCCTTACCTAATACAAAGCCTAAAGGCCAGTCAAGATAAAATTTTATTAAATGAAGTTGTTGCGAAGGAATCAAAGCATCAGAACTTCTCTTTGGGTTAGAAACATCATTTTTGAGCAGGTAACCCAGAAACTGAGACAAGCTTGCTAAAGGACCAATTTGTCTCTTTTAATTCATGACTGACTAGGCGGAAGATTTATCACAGTAGGTTGCTGATCCTTTCTAAATTAGACTGGTTGCCAACCAAAACTATAAGACTCAATCTCTCCTGCTATTTAACCCATTGGTGGAGGGTGAAGAGATAGATTTATATCCTTTTCAAGTGTATTTACACATGGGAATCTGACAAACTTGACTGGATTTGATCTATGCTCTCTTATTTCTCATTCTGATCCATTATCCTATTCTAGAATTCTATTCTAGAATTTATTGAAATAATTAATCATGTCTTCTGCTTGGGAATCAAATACTGATTATATACAAATATGTTTTAGTAATTATAGCCACTTTTAATATTTCAAAAACTGATAATGGTTGTAAAAGTATAATTAACTGAATAAAATATTGATTACATAGAAATATATTCTCTAGGAAGGTTATTTTTATGTTGTATGTTAAAATTGTCAAATGAGGAAAGTACTTTCAGTGAAAAGTCATTTGCCTTGTATCTTTTGTAAATGCTTGAGAATGATTTAGAACAAGTGAATTATCTTAGTAGTTAAATCAAATGAGTCAGTGTTACACTATCTTCTTATTTGAATTGACTTTACTGCTTGTTAAGAGTTATGTGTTGGGTTTTGGTGAGATAATACATTTTAGATATTTGCTGCTTTAAGCTTATTTTGATATCACACCCAATTGCTTGTCCAGTCATTTATTACATTTTATAGAACAAATTTGGTTGCTTTTTACTATTTTTTTTATGACAACTAAAATGTTATAGGATAGGAAGAGATTGTTATTCATTTATTATATTTCAAAAAGAATCTTTGTCCATCAGCTTTAAAAGATTAAAATGACTTTGAAAAACTTGTTTGCATGAAATCATGCTTCTGATGATGATGATGATGATATCACACATTTCTTGTTTCTAATTCACCTATTGGTTATAGACTAACATATTTTGTTTGCATTCTTTATAGACATTAAATTTGGAACTAATATGAGTGCCTTTAGAGCAACCTATGCTCTTTGGTATGGAAAGGAAAAAACAAGAAGCATATATGCAAATATCCACACCTATGCATGTATGTGTGTGCTTTAGTATCTTCTTTTTGCATTTAAAACAACTGTTTCATAATTCAATTACGGAAAGTACACAGAAAGACTAACACACTCACAATTAAAAAACATATTTTACATATACACTTTTTGATTAGTTTATTCTTTTTTGCAATTTTAGAAACAGTTGTTTGCTATTTGTGGTTTTTAGTGTAAGTGGTAATTTATTATCACGCCATACCATTTATACCAATAACCATTTTGTCTTCTGGCTGACAATAAAAGATGAGAGTAATTCAAATTAGTGCCAAGTGATTGTGGACCATTGAGGTTGACTGAGAATTAGTGATTTAGTGAATGCCTTATTGAATAGAGAAAATTCTGTGTATACATATGTGTATAAGTTGTGATTTTTTTGTGTCAGTGAGTGAATATGTAAAAACTGCTTCATCCAAGGTGACCATTCTTGTTCTTGGAATGTTGTTGCTTGGTAGCTAAGCCAATGGCTAGGCTGGGTTGGGCACTAAACTTGCCCTACCCTAGTACCTACCTACTCATCTACCTCCCTGTACCCTGCTTGCTTCACAACCTATCCAGGTACTTACCTACCTACTGACCTTGCTCTGTGCTAACTTAGTTTGCAAGATTATAGAATAGATGGACAGTGCATGTCTGAAAAGAAGACTACAACAGTCTGAAGGAAACAGGCTATAAATATGCAACTAGATCTCTTCACACAAGTGAAATCTGATGCTTGTCTTAATAGTAAGCAATTGTTCCTTTTAAGGGATAAAATAAACTTAATAAGAATGGGGCATATTAATGCCCCATTCTTATTAAGTTTAACTTAATGTATATATTTCTCTCTTTTTCTCTGTGTGCATTGAGTATATTTGCTGATATCTGTCACATACACACTGTGTTATAGACCTCTGTATGTTTGTCATTTGTGCATATTATGTATCTGTGTACATCTAAATATACAGTCTACTTTCCTCTGTTTTTACTTGTACCCTCTCTTCTACAAAATTTATGGACAAATTTCAACCAAATTTGTTCATTTAAAATTTATTAAGGAATTTCCAAAAATAATTTGGTTAACTTATTAAAGCCTTATTTAAAAGCATCACAAGTATTTGAATCAAACCAATAAAAATAAGTTAGAAATATAATTTGTCTTTCAAGAGATTTTGTTTGGTATACTTGCTGTGCTTCTCTGAAAAGAAATAGCCTAAAGAAAGAAATGTCTAAAAATGGTTTACTAATTAAAAAAAATGACAATCAAAAATATATTTTAGTGACAAGCTGAATAATTTTGATTAAAGAGACAAGTGTCTTCAAAACGTAAATGGATGTGCTGATGATCCCCCCTTCCCTCAACAAAAAGGGCTTCAAATAAACTTGCTTTCTATTGATGCTAATTATCTTTCAATTAAAGGTCAGAGAGGCTGTGTGGAGTACCTTTAATGATATGAGAAAGAAAGCCATGATGAGTACTTAAAAAAAAATGACTGAAAGATATGAGGAGCGAACATGTTCAATGAAATGAGCTGTGGATTGATTGTGAGGAGTACTTTTAATAAATAAGAGACAGGGTTGGTAAAGGAGATACTGTCAATGAAACACTGCCTGTAGTATTGACAGCTTATATTACCTCTATTTAGAACTATATATATATATATATATATATATATATATATATATATCTTGGAGACAGTGTAACTAAAACCCGGGTTGAGGTAGTGGTGGTGTCTGAAAGATGATAGAAGAAGAAAGTAAGTGGGCTGTAAGTTGTACAATAGACCCCTGAGGACTGTGGACATATTTATAACGCTTCATTGAACTCTGTTGTGAGCAAGTCTAATGGAGCCAAATTGCTTTATTGTGCTGCTGAGTGCTTCTCTCTATCAAATCCCAAACAGAGCTGCTTGGGATTAGAGACTAGTGTAACCTTTAATTGTTGACAGCCAGGTTGCCAGACTCTGGGCCAGCAATTAAAAGCTAAAGAAGAATAGAGTTGATGACAGAGACACTTGTGTAATGTTGTGTGTATGAGTAGCCCAACAATTTACATGAATTGGGTTCAGGGGGGAGATGTGGATATAATAGAAGCCACATGCCACTAACACTGGTATCATGGCTCATCAGTAAAGGTTTTGGTTCTCTCACAATCCATGTTGACTTGAGCTCAAGGCTAATAAAAGCTCAAAAACATGACTTCAAGCAAAGCTTATTCAGTCAATTGCTCATCTGGTAATGGATAGATTTTTTATGTATATAGTAGTTGTCATTTGCACACATGTCTTTCTCTTGGAGTACAATGTGTATATGTAGTTTTGGAGATTGATACAGGATGTTCAGGTGAAAAAGAGTTTGTGACTATTACCAAACTTTTAAAATCTTCAATGTATATATTTGTTCCTTATTTAAGGTTAGAAAGGTTTATGCGAAAAGATGAAAAATACTGATTTTCCTGTGTTTGTTCAAATTTGAATGACCTTAGGAGCAGGTATGTTTTTTGGCATCAGGTTGATTCCACTGAAACATATTAAATAGACATAGAATAGTGTAAATGATTATATATGTGCACTAAAAATAAAAATAAATCATGTTTTTTGAAGAGAAGTTATACTGATGAATACCAAACTACAACTGAGAGAGAGAAAAGCAAGAAAGGAATGAAATGAAGGTTTACCAACACTACAAGGCATCTTAGTGGCAACATGATCATTTAGCAAGAGAGAATAACATAGCAGTAACTGATATTGTAATAGAACAGATAGCCTACAAAAACAGACTAAATTATAAGCAACATGAAGCTAGAAAACTCTGATGAATCAGTCAAAATTTTTGGGAAAAAGATAACAATGAAAATTAATAATTGACTAGTGAAGTCTGTTAATCCTTTCAATTTTTGTACAAACAAATTTTTATTTGTATTAATTTGTTTTTATTTATTAAAATTATTAATTACTTTTTTAAAATATTAATGAGTTGACAAGATTTTTAATAAGTACTTCTCTCCTGATCCAAATTAAGTTTTTTTAAGGATGAAACAAAAACAATAAAAAACAGGGATTACATGTATAGGCATTAACAATTTGTATTATTAACAGATATTGTTTTAGGATCTCTATAATATCCCATTTAGATCAAGAGTTAAAATTTCATCTTCACACACAAACACACATACATACACTTCATTGGCTAAATCTAGCTTAGCTTGATTCACAAGTGAACTTACAACTCAGTATTAATGGTCAACAAAACTATCTTCCTAACAATTACTCTGACATGGTGCTCTAAAATACTGAGTGTAGCTGACTTTTGGCATAAGACCATGAGTATAGATCACTCAGTGATGACAAAAATCACTACTCAGTAGACAAGCATCATAACCATTATTTTCCACTGAGGTGCCCTCACACAAATTCCTTGTGGTGATAAAATCTGACTAACTGTTCAGATATCAGAGTATTGGGTTTTTTCCCTCAGATGAAAACTTTTTGTTATGTCATTATGTGCATATATATATATATATATATATAGGTACTTTCACAGAAATGTAATACTGTAATACCTGAAAGTTTAAAATGAATTTTTAAAAGTGAAAAATCTTTCTTGAAACTTTTATCTTAGTTTTAATTTCAAGCTAATAGATTAAATTTAATATTTCCAATTAGCAAAATAATTTGCTATATTTCAAAACTAATTTAAATTGATTGGAAGGAGTTTTTGTTTTGAAATTTTTTAAATCACTGATTTTAGTGTCATTTTTTAGCTATCCGTTATCAGGATATAATTCTCTTTATTAAAATATTTTTCAAAAATAAAATATACTTTTCTGAAATTTTATTTGTGGAATATTAATTGATTTAGTGTAATTAATCTGATTTGAACAAATATTACTTACTTTAAGTTTAAAATATAACAGAAATGCATTTTTTAACACAGTGGTAGATGTTTATTTAAGCTGTTGACAGCTTGACTGACATACGGAAGTTTATTTACTTTTTCTACAGTCGATATATCTGTAAAAATTACTTGAACAATATAATGCATGTACTTTTTTTATATACTTTTTGACTACCCAGTAATCTTTAAAATTTTATGAAAATATTCACCATAATCTAATATTTTATTGAATTTTAGGTACTTTGGCATTACATTTATGATAGTTATCGCTTTTATATTCCGATAATGCCATGTATGGATGCCTGAATTTACAAAAATGAGAATGTTTATACACATTTTTAAAATATTGGAGGTCACTAAATTGTAGTTAGTTTTTCCATTTATGATTAGTAAATATAGTTTTTACTCAATAACAAAATGATCCAACTGCAACAAATGAAGACAGACTTTTCAAAAGATTTAAAACTTTATAAATTATCCTAATTCAAATTTTGAAAAACTGTAAACAATTCTTGTAAAAATTCATTATTCATCAAATTTTTTTTTCTTAAGACAATAGTGTCCTTAATATATTTTATTCAGAAAAGCAATTAAAAGCTTTTGTATTTAAATAATGGCATAGTTTTATTGCATTTTTTTTATTTTACAATTCAGAGCAGATTTTTGGTAATTGGTGGTCGTGTTTTACAAAAAGAAATTGAGGATTTAAATTCTCAAAGGAGTTCTGCTTTCAACTAATATAAATATTAAGTGGGTCAAAATATATTTTCTCAAAATTTCATTAAAATCTGAATTATTTGATTTTGTAAGAATTTCTAAATCCCTATATATATATAGTGTGTGTGTACTTTCACAGATCTATTTATACTATTTATAAATAGATAGGTATGATTTTGCAGGTATTCAAACATTAAATTTTTCCATTGTCCTATCCCTTACTCAAATTGTGGACTTTCCTACTCATTTCTCTAGCAAAATCAAGCAACAGGCTTCTCTATTTGATTTATTTTTTATCTCCTCTCCTCACTCTTGCCGAGCTTCACAATACTGCTCTCTTGCTAACTCTAGCTATTTGATATTTCATTCCAATCATCTGTTAAACAGGAACCCCTTATTCATAAGACCTCTTTTCATTACCAGCATGCTGATTAGAACTCACCCCATGATTTTCTTTGTGACGCCACATGGACTGACATTTTCAACCTCCCAACTGAAAATTGTGCCATTGAGGTTTCTTCTTGGGTCAAAGCTGGCATGGACACTTTTATCCCCTCTTGGAAATACCGGGTGAAACCTCAATGTTCATACCAACATACTCAGCTGCTATACCACATAGGAACCACTATTTTTGGCTATACCAGTGTAACAGCTCTTGTCTCTACTAGCACCTATTTGTTACTGCCTGTAATAAATGTAAGTGAGTCCTCAAAGGAGTTAAGTCTCAGATTGCCAAGAGAATGAGGCGCCACATAGCCTCTAACAATTTTAGCTCTCATAATTACTGATGGCATTGTAATAGGGTATTAAATATGTGCAATATCTCTATTCCTCCCCGCTTCAATTTGAGGTGTTATCATCCTCTACTGATAAAGCTGAATGTTTCAGTAAATTCTCCTCCAACCCTACTCTTGACTCATCTGGAGTACCTCTGCCTAACTTTCCACTTAGAAGTGAATTTCAGTTAAGTGACATGCATATAACCCATCCATGGTTTCTGCTGTCATTTCTAACCTTGATTTCCACAAAGCATGTGAACCCAATTGTATCCTTGCAATTGTCTTTAAAAAGTGGGCTCTTGAACTGACTCCTGTTCTCTCTAAACTGTATAATAAATGCCTTGATGTCTCCTGCTTTCCTGCCTGCTGGAAGTCATTGTCTGTTGTTCAGCTTTTAAGAAATGTGGTGAACCATCTGACCCTTCCAACTATTGGCCTATTAGCCTTCTACCTCTCCTAGAGGCCCTAACCAATGCTTAATTAGTTCATCATCTCTCATTGCAGGACCTTTTCTCAGACAAGCAATATGCCTTTCATTTCTCCAAGTCAATTGCTGACATCCTCACAATAATTGCTGAAAGAGTATATCATGCTCTAGACAAAAGTGATGAAACCTGGACTGTAGCATTAGACATCTTGAAATCTTTTGATAGGGTCTAGTATACAGGTCTTCTCCACAAGCTGAAAAGTTACAGTATCTCGGGATACATTTTTGAAATGCTCCAGTCATTCCTATCAAATTGTAAAATAAAAGTTATCCTGAACAGCTACTTGTCTAGATTCTTTTGTACTAACATGGGTGTCTCACAGGGCTCCATCATTGATCCTATGCTGTTTTTAATTTTCATTAACAACCTTCCCAATGACATCAGCTCTGAAATTGGCATCTACGCTGATGGCACAACCATTTACTCCTGCCTTGACAGTAAGGTTGATCAGTCCGACAAGGTCAAAATGACAGCCAATGTCCAAAACAACCTAAAGTCTGCTGTTAACTCAGGCAAAAGATGGCTTGTTAATTTTAACACCTTCAAAACTAAATTTCTTCCCATTAATCATCTGCAAGACCCCTCTCTGCCATTCATCAGTATGGCTGATGCTAACCTCCAGGAAAATGACTCTTTGCACCTTCTCATGCTAATGTTATCAGCTGACATGTAGTGGAAAGACTAGATTGAATCCATTGCTGTGTCATCTGTTAAGAAGGTCAGTTCACTATGTTGTACGAGGCACTTGTTCTCTCTGAAATCTATCTTACATATCTATAAATCTACCATTCACCCATGCTTAGAATATTGCTGCCACTTATGGTCTGGTGCCCCTGCTGTTTACTTTGAGTTCCTTGATAAGATCCAAAGAAGAATCAGCAATATTATTGGTCCTGATCTGGTGGCTCGGCTTCAGTCACTTACCCACTGCTGCAAAGTTACCTCTCTGTGCCTGTTTTATAAATACTTTCATGGTGATTGATCGAATGAGCTCTTTGCTATGGTATCTAGACTCTGTACTTACACCCTTTGATACCAAAAAAAATATAATCCAATATCCTAACATTATCAGGTGACTGAGTTGATTCTATGATCCTGCTAATGTAACATTTCTAGGATAATTGATGCCCTCATACAAAAAATAAACTCACTAGCAATAGCCTGTGAGATTGATAATCATTTACAGTAGATGGTTTTATTAGTTCAGTATAAAAAATGATTTAAATAAATTCAGAAAAACCAATTCGCATTTAAAGAGATTTAATTTTAAATCAAATAGGTTCAGTGCCATAAAATATTTTCTTGTTTTTTTTTTTGGGGGGGGTTAGGACTTAATTTCTAATTTAAAGAAATATGTAAGTTTTGGCACATGATCTATGTGTACATTTTTTTTACTTGTAAAACTTCAACTCCAATGAATTCATACATATAAATAGTGGGACAGATGAAAAGTTAAAAACAATATTTAAAAAAATCAATTGTCACACTGTGAATTGCTGAGATCATAGGAATGTTTGTCAAATACCAGACCTAGCTTGATCCAGAGAACCTGACTGAATGAATGTAATACATATTGGCTGATTTTCCTTGATTTCATTTTTTTTTAAATAAGTGGCATTCTGCACTGTATCAATTTTCAAATTTCTGACACAAAGAATTTGTCATATTCACTGTATGTTAATGGATTTGAATTTTTATGATCTCTATTTTAACTGACTGGAGAAAAAAAGATCTCTATTATGTGAAATTCCAAGATGAGTCATGATCATTATTCTTTCTGTTGAGCATTGATTGTACTAATATTTTCATCCTGTCACAAAATGGCTGAAGAATAAATTGGTTGCATATTTTCAGAAATAAGTTTTCTTTGATAAATGGAAATGTACCATTTTTTTCTTTCACTTTGAATTGAAAGAGTTAAATCAGTGGTGTACTCTTGTGAGATTCCAGTCACATAGGCTCTTTTATTTGGTACCTCTTTCAATAATCAAGATTTAATTCTTTTATATACAATGAATGGAAAATTTTTCATGCCTTTTTAATGACTGTTTATTTGCCAACTTTTATAGCTACATGTAAATTTTTATTTGATTCCCTTCTTTTAAGTGAAATACATCCCACTGGAGACCATTTGGGTGAAGATGTCATCTTTTTATCAAAGATTTGGCAGATTTTATGAGAAAAAAAGGAGAAAAACAGAAATGGAATAAATAGGTTTGATGATCAGTTTAGTTAGCCAATTTTATTTGAAAATTGCATGCCTACAGCTCAGTAAAGAAAACCAAAGTTTATTTTATAATGCCTTTGAACAAATTACCTTGTGTTAGCAAGTAAGATTTCAGTTAAGTTTACTGTTTGTGATGTATGATATGCACATATCAATTATATATATATATATATATATGTGTGTGTGTATATATATATATATATATATATATGTATATATATGTATATATATATATATATATATATATATATATATATATATATATATATATATATATGTGTGTGTGTGTGTATATGTATGTATGGCAAGATAGATAATATGATATAACTTAACAAACTTTATTTTCTCATGTAGCTAGGTAAAGTATATACATAGATATTATGATACATATTATAAGTTCATTCCTTAGTCAATGCTCTAAATATGAGATCGTTATCTAAAGTTGGCTAAGTCCAACATGGAAACTTGTTCAACATGGATTCATTTAACCAAAATTTCTATAATCTTTTATACTATTGTTCATCCAATACAAGGACCTGTGGTAAAGAGGTTTCAGGGTGCAAAATAATTCATCACCCCGAGGGCTGCATAAATGCTTTTGAATTCTGTCAAGGCTAGACTGAGGATTTGGCAGCTCTAGCACAGTTATGGCAGCAATACTCCATTTTGGGTCTGATCTGACTCTTTTAAAGATAGGGCATCACAAGAGGTGTTGGTTACTTTCTGGAGCAGTACAAGGAACTGACCATTTTTCCAGTACCTTTAGCACTGGATTACATATATACGAGTTCCACTTGATGCCTGCAGTGAGCTTTAGTTCCAATAGATGTTTGAGGCAAGGAGCTGCATTGGAAGTACAACTTTTCATCATGACTAAAGTAAATTTAGTGTTTGCTCAGTGGGGGTGAAACATTACTAGTTTTATTTTGGCTGTTGGGACCCTATTGTGATGTAGACTTTCTTTTGGAAAGTTTTGCTTTGCACTTGTGTTATTCTTTCTCTTTTTCATGTTTTCTTTTATTTCATGCCTTTCTTATTCACTTTTATCATCTCTCCAGCTATCACTTTTTTCACTTATTTCGCTCTCTATTTTTATTCTTTTATTTCTTTCCTTCCTTCAATTTGTATTCTAGATTCTCAGTCCATACACTTATTTTAATTCTTTCTCTTTTTTCTTTGTACTTTTTTCTTCTTGACTTCTTTTTTCTCTCTTATCATTAACATTTCTTTTCCTCATCATTTGCTTATTCTTCTTCCTGATTTGTGATTTTATTCTTTAATTTTTTCTTTCCATTTCCTCTTTTCTTGTATTCTTTTTCCTTTTCATTTCCTTTCTACTTCATCTCTAGGTTTAAATACAAAGACCTTTCAACAAAGTCTCTTTATGGCTTCCAACATCAATGAAAACACATTTTATGAGTATTCTTTTGTGCTGATTATCTCTTCCTCTTGTTTCTTGATATGTTTTGTGTGTGTATGTGTGTGTGTGTGTGAGAGAGAGAGAGGAGAGAAGGAAGGAGATTAATAGCAATAAAAAGTTTCAAAATGACTTAGTCATTTTTCTTTTTAAATATGTATAAACTTATTAATAAATTGCATTGAAAATGGATGAATTTTTTTACTTTGAATATGGTATGGCTTTTTTGTCCTCAAAGTGGTTAAAAAAGATGAGCATTTTTATTATTAAATAACTTTTTACAAAATTTCTGTATTCAGTATTTATTCTGTTCAAATCTTTGAGACTAAAAGAGCAATGATTAGAGATATAAGAAAAGTTTTTAGATTGCAAAATAAATTTTAATTCTGTATATCTTTCCTGAGTTTATCCATTTTCTCTTTTACTTCATTAAATTTTCCAGGTTTTTCTTTTACTTTTTTTGGAACTGCTAAGTTAGACATGGCTAAATATTTAAGGAAATTTAGGAAGTTTTCATATATGCATTCTTAATGCTATTTATAATAACAAAGGGGGCAATGGAAAATTCTCTGTTCACTCATTTTCTCAAATCTGACCCAATATAATTTTGTGTGGGAGAGGCTTTTTGGTTATTCTGAGGACTTTTCAGTACCCTTTATATATATATATATATATATATATATATATATATATATATATATAATGTTAAAGATCAAATATGGAACAGAATCTGACAGGAGGATAAGATATAGAGCAAGTACGAAGCATTTATCAATCTTTCACTTTTATTAAAGCTTTGTCAGAAATTGAGAAAGATGTCACAAAAGACAGAAATTTTGTTATTTTCAATTTTGTGTAGTTTGATTCTCATTGGTCAATCATGTATCATGTACATTATAACCGTAGATAATTCTATATGTATGCAAGTTTGTAAAAATTCTTATTTGTCTATGTGGGCTTCGGATGATAATGTGTATTTATAATTGTGTGTATGTCTAGTGGGAGAAGTTCTGATACTTTCATTTCTGTGAAGATTGATTCTGATTGGTCAGTTGTGTATGTCTAGTAGACAGCATGTCTATTGGTGTTGTCATGTATTGATATGGGGATGTTTTTATGTACACACTGTTTGTATTAGATAGGCATATGTTAGATTCTTTAAGAGTGGATTCAATAAAGATTGGCAATGTAATATAATGTTTTTGACTTAAAGTTTATAGTTGGTAATAATGTTATGATTAAGCTTTCAAAGTATTTTCTCCTTAAAGAATTAACTTCTGTTTTAATTAGCGTGGCATTAGTAAAATTAAAGTTATAGCCAGTTTTGTTCCTGTGTAATAATACAAGGGAGTTTGAAGGATTGTCTAAATTCAAATTTTTTTTGTGTTCATCAATGCTGGTTTTTAGATTATGTGATGTCTTCCCTATGTAAGCATTTTTGCATTGTAAACAATTTATTAGATAAATACTGGCATTTGAATTAGTGTTGAGTTTTTTTTTCTTCCTAATTATATCCCTGATTGTCTAGTATTAGGGATAACTAATTTGATTACAAGTTTAGTAGAAAGAGTGTTGGAGGGTAGAATTATGAATTTTGTTTTATTTTTGTTAGAAGTGTTATTAACGGTGTCTAGTTTTTTGGCTTTGAGTATTTTATAAGATCCTTTTCTAGCATTGAGGATGAAATGATGTGGGTAGTGAAGAAATCTGAATGTTTTCTCAGTGTATTTCTCTTCTTCATTTAGGTATTCAGGGTTACTTATCCTAAGGGCTCTAAAGTAGAATCCTATGACTAATCCTGATTTTATTCTTTGATTGTAGTGGGAATAGAAATTATTTTTATCATTTTTGTCAGTGGATTGATGACAAACTTTAAAATCTAATTTCTCGTTCTTATGTATTAATAAGATGTTGAGAAAAGGTAGAGATTTGTTTATTTCGAATTCGTTGGTAGGTTCAACCATATTGAGTTTCATTGTTATTTTTTGATAGGTTTATATTATAAGGATATAATAACAGAACATCATCTTAGGAAAGTAGAGCTTTTGGGTATGATGTGTTTAAATGGATCAAATTCTAAAAATGATAGAAAAAGACAAGCAAGAACACCACTCATAGGTGACTCCATATGTAAGCTGAATTTATATATATATATATATATATATATATATATATATATATATATATATATATATAAATTCAGCTTATATATATATAAAAAAAGGTTTAAACAATAATATTCCATGGTTATAATTTATTACATTGGAATATATATATTCAAATAAGTTTTATTAAAATTCTCTAACAAAGTGGTAAAGGTTTGTTTAATATTTTATTACATTTTTCTAGTTTACATATAAATTGTTACCCATCTGGATCAAATTTATGAAGTTCATCATGTTTTGATTCAAGTACTTTTACCATCTCATGTCATTATTAATAGAAAAAGTATTAGCTTCGTCCTGGCATTTTTAGGAACTTTATAATTCAGATTTTAATATGTGTGCATCACATTTTTGGATTATTTGTTAAGTTGAGATCTTTTCATTATTGGCTTGGGTGTGTGCATGTATGTATATATGTGTGTGTATTTATATGCATATGTACTTACATTTATGTACACTTGTATGTTTATGTGTGTTTGTAATTAAATACTGCTATTTTAATATATATATCTACATGTGTTTTTCTCATTCTCATCCACACATATACACATCTTTGAATGTTAGTTTATGCTCATACCTGTATTTGTAAGTATGTCATTGTATGCTAATAATTGTAAATATATATTTGTATTTATCTAGCTGTCTTATCTTTTTTTGCCCTTGTATCTTTTCAATTGAATATTGTTTGAAAAAAACATTTGAAATGTACATGTTGAAACCTGCTATATCAGGTGCAATATATTGCTCCTGTAATCTTCTTTGTATGTATTTTCCTCTCTATCACTGTCTATTAATCTACACATGCAAACATACATATATGTATATATGATTGTGGGATACACTACTTTGAACTTTTGTAAGGCAACTAAATATTCTTCACCCAGGGGATGGTGAGCTTAATAATACACCATCATTTGCACATGTTCATGAAGGTGCATATGTATTAACCTGAATTTGTAGGGGAGTATATGCATATTTATATCACTGTTTATTTATATAAATATCTATTCTGTCTTGTTTTCTTATCAATTATCTAAGTAAACCATTTTCAGTCTTCATGTCTGAACTTGCACAACTGGATAGCATGTTGCTGAATTAGTTGTCTGTGCAAAAATCCCTTTTGTATTTTTGATTTTATTCATTAATCTATCTCCCTACCAATCTGCCTGAAGTCATCTTTCTCATATATAACAATAATTCTATCCATTTCTGTTTACACCACAATATATGCTAACTACTTTAAATCTTATTTAATGGTTAATTTATGCTTTTGTTCAAACATTATCAATTTTTGAAACATTAAAAATGGCTATTATCCCTAAAATACATTTGTATGTAATCAAAATTTGATTACTAAGCAGAAGGTATGATTACTAATTTGAATAAATACCTGAATAGAATCCATCAGTCTATTTTGTTTACTAATTAAATATTGAATTACATTTCTACATTGTTTTCAAATTATCTAATCTTTCAGAAGTATAACTAGCTTAAGATTCAAAGAAGAAAGCAGATCAAATTCACACCTATGTATATAGTCAATGTGAATTATGTGTTTAAAAAGCTTTTTTAAATAACAAAAAATGAATATATGAGACTGAAAGAGATTCATACAGATGGATTTTTTTAATCAAATGGTAACATTGTTTCAAAGTTTTTCAAAGGATACTTTTATAAATCTTTTTTCTCTTTAACAATCAGTGTTATAAATTCTAATTATTGGAAGAGTGTAATAAATGTATTGTCTTCTTTGAAGGGAATCAAGAAAAGTAAAGCCTGAAGGTATTCAATTCTTTGGACATTTTATTTAATGCATGCACATTAAAGGTAATCTTTTATTCACACACACACACACACACACACACACACACACACACACACACACACAAAAAGATGATAAACAAATTTATTTTTTTTTTTTTAATGTAAATGCATAGGTTACTTACCTGATTACCTGATTGGTTGTATATTTGCATGTCTTGCAGCTATTGGTTGATCACACCTGTGGATGTTAATTGCTGGAGTTACCTAGGGTCACCTGGGAACTGGGCTCTTGACTGGAGTGGCTTTTTCAGAGAAAAAGTTTTCTCTCCCCATTTTGTTAATTTCATGTTTCTTTTATCTTGCTTTCCTTATTTTTGTCATCTGTTTTATTTCTCTCTCTCTCTCTCTCTCTCTCTCTCTCTATCCTCACCTTTAAGTTTATTTCACTCTCCCTCTCTGACCCTTGTGACACTGATGCAAATGACATTTTGTCACTGGCACAGCAGATATCAGACACCAATGCATCCACACCTGCAGTCAGCAGTTAGCTATGGTAAAACAAATTGCAATTTCCAAAATGATCATTTTATTTTACCTGTGAATTGTTAGTGCAGGTGTGTAGAAAGTGGTGTATGTCTAGAGCATATAGTATTGGTGTACATGCATTTATATTCATATTGTAGCTGTACACACACATAAACTTGTTGTGTATACTTTATGATCTCTGTTGTTGCACATGTCTATTGCCCATTTTGTTGCTACCTGTTTCCTCTTCTCAGACTCCATTGCCGAATGAGTTTCTTCACAGCAGGTTTCAGGTGACCTATTGTGCATTTTAACTTCATGGAACAAAAAATGGGTGGGGACAAAACTCTGACAGGCTTTGTAGTTGTTAAATTTACCTTTTTATTCAGCCTTTCCTTTTTTTTCTTCACTTACAAGATGGTAATTGAGAGAAAAAGAAAAATAGGAGGAAAAGAAAATGAAAAATAAATTTGAGAAAAAGAAGAGGCCATTTTATCTGACTTTAAATTTCTTAATGATTGAGGTCTTGGCTGCAGTCATTGGCATTCAAAGTCTGTTAGAAATCAAAGTTTTAAATATTCATTTTCAAACTAATTAGGTCTTTTCTTTTCTCAAGTTTCACACTACATAATCTTCCTAAACCACAAGTAGTCAGTATCTTCATATATTTGCAAAGTTAAATATCAGAATAAATATATATTATTCATCAGTTTTCTTTTATGTTTGTGTAATTCTAGTTTAAATATTTATTTTACTCTATATCTTTGTAATAAATGTGAGGATAGTCTATGCACAGATGTGTTGATAGTGTTCACAGTTATCAGAGTGAAATCGGTAAACCAAGTTCAAATTCCAGTTAATTCTGTTTCAATTGCTTTGCACTAATGCCCTTAGAAAAGTCATAAAACTATCTTCCTCCAGCTATGGGTTAAATAGGATATCTAACCTTTTCTAAGAGACAGAAAACTGAATTCAAAACCAGTCTGAAGAGAAATGTACTCTATCAGGTTATCTTGCCCCTCTAGATACACCACTGTTGCTATGGCTGCAGTACACATGGTGTCCCTACATCCCTTGTGAGGTGATGTATCTTTGTAAAATATTCTAAATCTCTCTTCCTCATGGTCCCTGTTTATTGGTCCTTTCCCATCAGTCAATCAATGAATTCTGTTTTTATTAATCTTAGTTTATGACTTTCCTGTTCTATTTACTAAGCTGCATAAATATAATTCTTTTGTCTTGATTTTTTCTTTTCTTCTCATCTTCATCTGACCATGTTTCCTGAGAAAAACAGAATATTTTCATGACCAACAGGTGAGTGGGAATCATGATTTCATTGTCAGGTGTCATTGTGATTTCTTATCATGAAGAGGCAGCAGAGAATATCCATTAAAAACTATTTCCTCATCAGGTTCACACAATTATAGATAAATATTCGTCTTGCACAAATATGTTTTTCCCTTGTGGTTTTTTCTACACAACATTGTAAATGAATATATTTTGTTGAAATGTATTGGTACATAAGATTTCCTACTTTTTATTTAGAATTGTTTAATGAAAAAATCCCTTTTGAAATATATATTTTTTTCATTGGGATGTGAATTTTAAAAAAAATATATTTTATGTTACAGTCTATATTTAATTACATTTTTATTCTGTTCCTCTCATACATGAGAGGAGTAGAATAAAAAGAAAGAGACCAAGATAATTATATTTAATTACACTTAATATAAGAAACAGAACAAAATATATTTTGAATAACAAATTCCATGTTACATATTTTCCTTTCTAATTGCCAACATTACTAATCATAAGAAAATGGAATTTTCTGATTGGAGCATTTATTTTTCTGTAATTAAAAAAAAAATATTTTTCTTTTTTCTCTTTCACATTATTTTTTTATAAACATGGTTACTAATTTATAAACATTGTTATAAGGAAGCAGTTTTTAGAAATTTTGACAAGCTTTCTTCAGAGATAATTATATGTTTTTCTTTTTTTTTTAATAAAACATACAAAATTTGATGTTCATCTTTCTGCAACTGTCATTTTCCTGAGAAATATCCCTTCATTATAACTTTACTTTAAATTATTGAATCATTTATTTAATACTATATACAGTAATCTTGTATTTCATAATTGTTTTTTTTAATTATTCTTTTTCTTATTCCTTATAAAGAAAATGTAAAAATATTTTCCTCTGTTCAATGATCTGTGCAATTAGGCAAGATAACAAATTCAAATTCTAAATACAATTCCGTTGGGCCCATAAAACCATTAGAATTATTATCAACAGAATGTTCGCTTACTTTGATTCATTCAATTGTTGAAAGGAGTTGAAAAGGTTACCAATTTACAAATGTTGTTGGGTTTCTGGTTTGTTTCGACAATAGTTCAGTTTTACAAACTGAGATGAAATAAATCTCGTATTTTCATAAAAAGTTCAAAATCAGGGTTAATACACCTAAGTTTATGACAAACTTTCACAACTATAGAAAGTTAATTGTACAGATCTCTAAATTTATAAAATATTCTCATTTTATTTCTTTTTCTTCTGTTACTTTCTTTTCTTTTTCTTTCAGCTTCTTTCTTTTCATCATTGTCATAGTTGTCAGTGGCATGATTTTTAGTTTTCCTTTTGTTTAGATCACAGAATTAGCCATCTTCCTTGTGAATGCCAAAACCCTTCTGCTTTATTTTCTTCTTCTTCTTCATATAAAATCAACTCCAAGAACCAGTTGACATTTTCTTTGTGAATGCCAAAACCTTACTGATCCACAAACTAACCTGACTTCTTAAATAGTCACAAATCAGCTCCAAAACTGAATCAAAAATTGAAAAGTAAGGAGCATAACTTTCCCCATTGGTTTAAAAATCACAAAATGTATCTCTGTAAACCATGCCTGTTCACAAACTTTATGTAGGCAGGTTTTGAGATGATCAGACTTGAACCATTTTTTTAACAAATTTTTGAAAAACAAATGTTATACATGCATCCTTTTTATAAACTGTCAGTTTTCATTTTGGCAGTAGTTTTGTAATATCAATTTGAGCCTCATATTTATAAAGTTTTACACAGCAAATTTTATTCAAGACATTTTTACTAATCATCTGTCTTCATTATAGCAGTGTTTTATTTAAGGAATACATGTTACTAACTTTGTTCTTTTAATAAATGTTTTTAAACATGCCTTTCAAAAGAAAGTGTAATAAACAAATTTAGTCTATTGTATTATTGTTTATTTATCCTTTAGTTATTTTTTATATAATTTACATTTCTTTTTTATTATATAAATTTTTATATGTGTGCCTTATTTATATTGGTGTCATACCCTTATGCATTTGTATAACTCCATGTATTTTTTCCTCTTCTTTTTCATTCACTCCCATAATTTTAACAAATCTTGAGGCAATATTTCAAATCTCTTTCAGTTTGGTTCACAAATGACTCAATATTGGCTCTTTGCAAGTTGATCAAGAATGTAACTTTAATTTTCCTTTAAAACAATCATTAGGATGTCATTTATAAAACAAATGTTTTGAGATATACATACCAAGTATTATATTAAATGCAAGTACAAACCCACATGCAAGCCACCAATCTGCTACAACCATGGCCTGTCAGTGACTGCCACCAGAGGACCACTGGCATTGCCACTTGTGGCCCACCAGCAGGCCACTAGTGGCTTGCATGTAGGGAAATATAACCTTACTAGCTTGGCAGAATATTGCTTAACTTTAATAGTTTGAAATCAACATTTAAAGATTAAGAGTGGCAAATGAATGAAAAGAATTAAAATTAAAATCTTTATCAATTTTTTTAGTATGGTTTCATCAACTTCCCACAAGATGATTTGATTTCTCTCTCTCTCTTATTTCTTTTTCTTTTTCTTTCTATTCTTTCTCTCTCTCTCCCTCTTTGAATATATGAATAACAAAAATACAGTGTTGTTATTCATATATGTACAAAAGCCAAGATTGATTTCTCTTGGGAGTTATGAAATAAGTGTCTTTATTTGGATCTGTATTCATTATCAACAATCACTATGCATGCATACATATATAAATCCTATATTAGCTTCAATAAAAATCATGTGCACAAATATATATATATGTGTGTGTGTGTGTGTTTCTCTTAGGAAATGAAATATTTGCAAAGCTGATAACAACTTGTATGCTATCACTGTTTTGCACTTACTTTCTTTTCTTTGTTTGGAAAAAAGGAAAACCATTTTGAATGTTTGTTACATGATCATTTTTATCTTACACTGAGAAAATCAAATAATAAATAGAGCACTCTGAAAAAAATCATCATCATCATTGCCACCACAATTATTATTATTCCCATTTACTGTTCTCCTGATTTGCTATTATAAGTCTTTTACTTGAGACCTGAGGTAATCTTGAGGTGTTCATGAGCACAATCATTTTTTTCTCAGACAGTGAAGGATTTCCTGAAATCTTCTTAATGATTGTATCAGTATTCTGTTTAATCACTCCTAGTGCTCCTCTTACCTGCTAGGGTAGAGTGTACATATATTAGATGTATATATTAATATGATTAATAGTTTCCTCAGCATTTGTAAAAAAAAAAAAAACATTTTGGAGGCAAATCCAAAGAGGTATCACCTTTGATTTGTACCATTCATTAAAATATGCACCTGGTAGGATGGTTTTGATCTTGAGTAGCTTCAATGAATCACTGTTTCTGATTTCAATCCTGAGCTATGCAACTACTGATAAGTCAGCCTTTAATTTTTGCTTTTTCTTTGATGCTTTCAGATTCCATTTAGTGTTCTTTAATTTTTTAATTGATTCATACTGGTAGACGAACTTTAACATCCAAACAATTATCTTTCAAGGCAAATAGTTCTCATTTTAGAGGCAGGTTTTTGTTGGATCAGCTTTCTACTTCCCTCGGTCTTAGATAGATACAGACAATCTACATATACTTTTTGATGATGTATTTTATATATGCTAAGACTTTTTCTGATCTTTCTACCTCTTCTCCTTATCTCTTCATGATTTCAATTTTTCACATTCAAAAAACATACAGCAATAAGCTCATTGCTAAATTTTTAATAGCTGTAAACTTATCTTGTGCATTTAACTGATGGCTGCCATTGATAGACTGTTGTGGAGGAGTTTTAGTGTGGCTTCTACATTCGGATCCCCCCCTATGATTACAAAAGTCAAGAGGATGATGGTGATGATGGTGATGAGATATATCTTACATTTCTAAACATTCCTTTCTGATTTTGTCTTTCATTGTTTCATATTTGGATCCTTTGTCTTCATGGATTCCAATACACTTCTTTATGGTGTATTTCTTTTATATGTTGCCAAAGCACATCTGTTTAGGGACAAATTCTATAGTGATATTATCACTGAATTTCTTTATGGTTGTTAACATTCCTTTGAATTCATTATCATTTTTGGTAGCTTCAAATCATCCTAATAATATGAAATCCATAAACTGTATTATTTAGTTCATTTGAGAAAGGTATTAATACAATAATAATAATAGGAGTGAAATTGAAATATTTTACTGTTGATCTCTAAGTTATCACATCTCATTAATGTTGTAAAGGATTAAGGTAGGATTTTATTTTTTCATACTAATTTTTAGAAAATTAATAAGGATAAGAAAAATTTTCAATAAGTGACTTTATTATCCAGTCATCTGGAATTCCATCAAAACTTTTTGGAAATTTTCCAGAACATTTTTTGAATCCTTTTTGTTCTTCAGAGGTATTATTATTAATTTCAAGAAATTGATAAATTCTTTCACTTAAAATTGATGTGATTGTTTTCTATGTTGTTGATAAACATATGATTGGGTGGTAATTTGGGGTACTAGCAGTTTCATCAGTTTAAGGTATTAAATAAGTAAGCCCTGAGTTAGCCATTCTGGTTTTAGCTTTAGGTTATTGATAGCATTAGAAAACCAGATCTGCTAATAGTTTCAGCAGAGATAGAAAATGATTTAATCAGAGTTTACTCTATTCTTTGTTTTTTGAGAGCTTGTTGTATGTTTATATTGTTCTATTTTTGTTCAACTCTCTCTTTTCAGTGTTTGTGATCTATTCTGCTCTATTTTTATAATTCTTTTCATTTCCCCATATCTTATTCTAGAACATTCTCATTTCATTTTATAGTGTTTTTTTTTCTATAATTTCATTGATTTTTTTCCATTTCCCCGTTGAATATGCTTTTGTTAGTTTTAAAATATTGTTTTGCATTTATTTATTTCTCATATTTCCCATTTCTTTGTACTTATAATTGGATACATTATATTAGAACCTCTTTTACATTTGCTATATCATTTTCTTTTTTATATTTCAGTTTCATTTTTAACAATCTCCTGCTTTTTATTTTTATTTCTTTTGATCTTCATCTAATATTGAGAAAGTTCTTCTCCCAGAACTTTGATCTCTTTCTCTATATCTCTCTTTACCATTTGTAGCACTGCACTTTGAAGATTTCTATACAGCATAGTAGATGTATGATCATATAACTTCCTTGTAATCCTCTCTAGTCCATTTTACTCTTTCTTTTTTTTTTTTCCTTTGATGTTGGTCAAAATGGACCATCATTAGAAATCATCTATTGACTGTCCATTACCATCATCACTTGAATAAACAGGAATAGTAACAGATATATATATTTTTTAACCATAAGTTGTTTTTATCAGAATCCTTAACCTTAAAGGAAATCATCTGAAGCTTGTTATTAGCAATAGGAACATGAATTTTGACTGAATCAAGCAAAAAGGCCATTTCTTAAATTATTTTTTGTAACAGTTTTGTTTTTTATTTTTTCTAAATATTTACAAAATCATTCACACATTTTTGCTTTTAATCAAATATTGGTTGCTGTTTATTTATGAAGTTATTTTATTATTAGGTGAACCAAAAAGTTTGTTGTGTTTTTGTTATTAAATGGCATAAGGAACATTTCATTTTAACTAAATCCATTGAAAACAATTGCTTTTCAGTTGTCATATCAATGGGCATTTAAAAAAAAATGGCAAAATTGGCATATTTTTTATTATTGCTTCTGAAGAAGATGGGAGGCTAAAATGTATTTGTTTTGTATATTATGCATTTTTATTTGTTTTGTATATTGTGCATTTTATGAAATTATTTTGAATGGATGTGTCCAAAGTGGTTTTTGAAATTTTGTGCTGAAAATTTCTTTCTAAAAAATCCTTCCTGTTTATGGAAACTAGTGGAAATTGATAGTGCTTACATTGCTCAAGCTTACTGTTCTCAAGGCATTACTTGAGAATAATTAATGTTATGCAATATGGCAAATAGCCAATATACACAAATTATCTAGTGTTGAAAAACATTTGTGCCAGCTTGTTTAGACATTTTGATCATAATGTTCTTTTTGAAAAATTATGACAACTGATGAAAAGTAGATATCTTACATGGAACACAAGAAATCATTTTTTAAGTAAAAATGAAACATCACACAAAAAGCTAGTCTTCATCCTTAGAAAGTCATGCTATCTATATCATAGGATTGGAAAGGAATCCTCCACTAGAAGATTTATTGAGAAGAAAATAAATGATTTGAATAAGTAATGTTCCCAGTTAGATGAACTGAAAGCAGCAATTAATGGACAAAAAGTGTTCAAAATTAGTTTGTAATGCTAGATTACTTATTTCTTTGGAAACCAGGTAAAAATTGTTACAACTTCACTGGATATTAACTCATCCACCATATTCCTCAGGTATTACATCTTTGAATTATCATTTATTATTATCTTTGCAAAAATTCTTTTAATTAAGAAATTCCAGTTTTCTAGTAGAGTGCAAAAAGAACCTAGGACAGTTCTTTGATGAAAAAGATAAAAATGCCTGGGAAGATGGAAATTTTGGACTTGAGTGAAAGATAGCATAAAATAGTGAGGTAATATGGTAAATGTGTTATTCAATAAAATTTATGTCAAAAATTAAAAAAAATATGTCTCTTTTTTTTCTCTTAAGCCATTTTTTTTTATGTTAACTAATAGAAAAATAATCAGCTGAACAACACTTATTCCTATCATTTACATATTAATGTACATCTACATGAAGACATTCATATATCTATGAATATCTACTATAGACAAATGAATTTCTACACTTGTGCATTGATGAGGCAGGCCATTTGTATAGCTCAATATAAAATGACTATCAGTGGCTTCTGTGTATTGTTATCAAGTATAGACACAAGCTACTGATCATGAGTTTTATTCTTATTAGTAATCCATAGCTTTGTATTATGTAGTATGAATAGAATAGTGTAATCTATTACTCACAAAAAAGAATTTGGATATATTTGAATTTCTATGAGATTTTTTAAAAGAAACTAAATAACACTGGCATTTTTTAATTAATAAAATCTTATCCAAAGACAGCCAATACAAAGCAAAAGAAATAAAAAAAAGAAACCCTCTTGTTTTGTAGTAATGCTAGGTATGCTCAAGTGGTAATGTTACCGTAACAACTGAATATTTCATTAGTGGTATATAATTTCAGTATCTGAAGAAATACAAGTTGGATGTAATAATTTTTTGAATCAATTCACCTCAAGCAAGGTGATAACACCACTAAGATTCAAGGGTTACTGGGAAATGAGAAGAATTTAGAAGGGACCAGAAACCCAATCCTGAGCAGGAAACAAAAATAAACCTCTACTCCTGTTCAAGAGACCAAGGAGGAATGTTATTCCCTAGTTATTAGATGTAAGATAAATTATGAAAATTGAACATTTTTTCTTTGTACAATGTTAAGATATTCAAAATAATCTGTAACCTGTATTGACAACTAACAGCTTGCATACCAACAGAGAATGAATTACGTGAATACTCCAAAATAGAAAGAAGAATATGACAAGGATGTGTTTTCTCACCAGATTTATTTAATCTGTACAGTGATATGATTCTAAGAAGACTAGAAGATATAGCAAGGTATAACTTTATCAATATACACTTCACACACAATACTAGTTTTTCAGAATGAAAACTAAAAAATCTATTAAACAAAATAGTTGATGAATGCAATGACTAACCATTAACTGTACGGAAACAATGCATGGTTCTCAGCAAGATGGACAGCCCAAGTTACATATCAAGGATGTCAAAATCAAGCAGGCATAGAAGTTTAATAATCTAAGTAGTATTGTAACAAACAATAGAATGGGTGACAAAGAAATCTGAAGGCAAATGGAAATAGCAAACAATGTTTACAAAAACTGAGCAAGACAGTAAGAGATTGAAAAATATTTTGGGCTTCTATGTGATCATTACATTGAGGCCCAACATATTTTTCAATACATTACATTGTAATGTCTAATCTCAAGCATAGAAAAGAAAACTGGACAATTTCCTCACAGATGAAGACTGAAGGAAACAGAAGAGTTGTTCTATAAACGAATGTTGAGAATATTATGGACAGAACTACAAAGAAACTGCTACTAACCGCCTGAAAGGGACTACTGAAATTTTGAGGGCAAATAATGAGGAAAGAATGGTTGAGAAATTTAAAACTCCCAAGACATGTTGAAGGAAAGAGAACCAGGAAAAAACAATGATTAACCTGACAAGTTTGAGTAAATGGATAGCAGAACAAATACCACAAAAATAAAACGGGATTGTAAAGGAACAAGAATTACTTAACACATCAAAACATAGGAAGTTGTGTAGAGCCGTGATCGCTTACCTTTTGAAAGTACAAGGCACATAGAAAAAGAATAGATGTATCACACTTCGATTGTACATAGTTATCTGTTAAAAATTACCTGAAAAAAATATTGTTTTTTAGTAGAAATCAGATTATAAAGTAATACAAAAAATTGATAAACAACAAACTTGGAAATCTTTTTTCTCTGTAGTTTTTTTGTCATCAGCATAATTTTTTCTCTTTATTTTTGTAAACAAAAAAGAATTTCTTTGTTACTCCAAATATTTTATTGGTTGAAGCTGTAATGAATGAGTATGTTAGCATTATTGGTCAGAATTGTAAATGCTGATTTTTTTTTAATTTACTTTTTATTTTTTAAGGCAGGCAGAAAAGCCAGCTTCTATCTTCAGAAGATTGGGACATTCTTTCATCAGCCAGTATATCCGTGTTCTTGTAAAATCCCTTCATATGTAGACAAGTTAGTTTTTATATTTTATTACTTTGGTACAAAAAAACACAAATAGTGTGGAATCCAGTGAACTCGCGATATTAGATTGCAAACTATCATCACTCTATATAAGAGGCCTCCTTTCATAATTTATTATTGTGTGTGTGTGTGTGTGTGTGTGTGTGTGTGTGTGTGTGTCTGGAGAGAGAGAGGCGTTTTGAAAAATTCTTGGTCCAACACGCTTTCAAAAATTTGACAAAATAATTGAACATCATTTTAGAATCCTCTCTTAATTTGGCTGAGAACTTTTCAGCACCTTTTAATATCTATGTAGCTACAAACCCTCTTTTTCTTTTATGATACGCTTCTTTTTAATTCTCAGTAACGACCGGCTCTCTCTCTCTCTCTACCTATCTCCCAATGTATGAACACGTTTATACTTTATGGGTATGCAGTTATGTTTGTTATATGTACATGCATGTGTTTGTGTGTTTATTTATTGCCTAGTGGTAGAAAACCCATATCACCATGACAACAAACAAACCCTGCTGCTCAGAGCTAAACACAAGCAATAAGCTAAACAGTTTGTGTGGACAATATGGGACATTCATTCCTAATGTAACCTCGACCTGACTCATGTTCGACTTCATCCCATATGTACTCGGCCGCCCTCCTGTCGCCAACCACCACCATGGTCGCCTTGAATACCTTTGGCTGGCCAACTTCTCTTTCTCTTCTCTTTCATCAATTCGCTCTTCATTTTCTGATCTTGCTTCGTCTTTTCCTTTTCCTTTCTCTTCTTCTTGTCATCTTTTATTTATTTATTTTTATAACTTCTCTTTTCCATATTCATAACTTTGCACATCACAGGTAGGGCACTCACTCCACTCGCACCAAATTATTACCCATATACTTTTTTTTTATACACACAAGGACGCACGTTTTCTGCCTAGTCATGCCGATACTCATGCACGATCAGATTTTGTCATTGTTAATTTTTCAGTAGAAAGAATTAATAGAAATTAGAGAATTAATTATTTTGTCACAACTTGATTTTCTAATCGACATCCGTTTATGAGATACAGCACACACACGTACACATACATGTACAGTTTGATGTTATAGCTTTTATGACAGCAAAAACATACAAATTTGAATAAGTAGAAATAAAAATAAAGTAAAAACGAATGTTTTGTTACAGCACATCTTAAAAATCATGTGACTCCATTACAAATATTTTGGGATTTACAAATTGTTTCAATCGAGTTTAACTGCTGTTGGTTTTCACTGCATTTTGTTTTTTTGTGTAATATAAAAATAATTCCTGTTTTAATATCGCTTCTTTGATTGGAGAACGTAGAAATCATCCAGCAGATCTCCCCCTCCATGCTACTTGATAATGCAACTCATCCAAAGTTTTTTTATTTTATTTTATTTTTACGTAACTCCTACTTATCTTCTCCAAGTGCTTGTGCCACATCTCGGTAATTACCGCAAAAGAGAAGATGCCCATTATTTTTATCACGTTTTTTAATCTCAATCAACAGATTGAGAACTGAAGTTCATAGAGATTCTGTGTGTGTGTGTGTGTGTGTGTGTGTGTGTGTGTGTGTGTGTGTGTGTTATGATGTTTAAATTTTCCTTTATTTGCCACATTTGCATTTGATTCATTCCACGTCTTAAATGAATCTGACATGAATTTTTCTCACCCATTTTTTAAACATTTTTTTTTTTGCATGCAGTTGGGAGTGAACCAAGTATAGAAAGTGTTCAAGGAAGGATGGGCGAAAATCTCCCAGTCTTTCTCTCTCTCTCTCTCTCTCTCTCTCTCTCTCCAAACATTGGACATTGGCAACAACATATGGACAGACAGACATACACAACTATAGTTGTCAGAAACTTCAAATAAAACCGATTAGAAACATGCAGTTGTCTTTTCAATTATGCATCATTATGTACATGCACATACCATATTTGTAAGGTTTTTAAATTAAATAGATACTGCACAACTCACAGATGTGTACACACATATATCTATTCATGCATGTTTGAATGTATGTACATATCAACACACCTGAGATCCCTTGCTGTTTTTGTTTTAAATTTTGAAATCAGGTATCTGGTTGGATGCTTGGATACAGCAACTGCTGGGGAAAGAAGAAAATAAGTAATGAAAAAGAAATAGAATGAGTGTACACTAACAAGTTTTCTGTCCCAGAAACAGATTGACTTTCTATCAAGGATATTGAAGGTCAAAACATGGGGATGATGGCAAAAAAATATTCAAGTAAAGGAGTAGAGTCAGTTGAGCATCGTTTTGTTGACATTTATTAGCTGAGGATAATAGCAATAAATTTATTTGTCTTTTTAATTTGGTTGCAGTGGCTATCGTGGCGAGAAATGCCAAGCGATAGGTATTGACCTCTACATATTTTCTGAGTTTTTTTATGCATTTTGTTTTTCTTTTTAAATGAAGAAGCTATCTTCATAAATAAAAGAAAATATGGAATATTCAAAAAAACATTAATTAAATAAATAAAAAGAAAAGATAAAATATTCTCACAACATATCTCTGACCATTTAAAAGAAAAAAACAGAAAAGTTACTTTTTCTTTTTTAACTATACAACATTGGAAGACAAATGAAGTACAATACCAAGCTTTAGCAATAGTAGCTGGAGTTAGGTTCTCCACCTCCATATAATTTTTCATTGTTTTATGTTCAGTCTATTCAACTATGTGATGTGTTCAAGAGCCTCATGTTAAAATACATAGCTTTTATTATATTTTCTTTCAAATTATTTTGTTTTATGCATAAACACACATTTATATTGATAAACTGTAGTGGGCAACAGATTTGATAAACAAATACTTGTTGAAACAAAAGTATTAAAAGAAATCAATTTGATTGAACAATACATCTGCATCGTTAGGAAAAATGTCATTTGTGAGTAAAAATGGACACTGTTTACGTCTAAAAGTAATAGATTGTTTAGTGGTTTAGATAAATATTTTAGCTGGCCAGAAAACCTCAGCTTTAACAATCTGTGTTAGTATCTCTGAGCTAAGAGAACACTGATTTATTCTGAACAAATAAGGTAAAGAAACAATACAGAGACAAAATGGCTACTGTCCCTTCTCCAACTTTTATTGCCATCACAACCCTTACAAAGTTTACCCTGTCTCCTTTACCATCTCCAAAGTCTCAGTTATCTTTATTGTTTTTTCCTATTAAATTTTCAAAGAGAAATCACTAATAAGGTCCTCTTTGAAGAACCACAAGCATCTTGTGAAGGACTAGCAGCTTAAATACTTTGTGGTACTGAGTTTGTGACCCTGTCAATGTGCAACCATCTTTTCCTCCTTCTCTGGTCATTAAAATAAATAATGACGGTGTGATTGGTGGAGGGGAGAAGTGATTAAATTCATCAAAGTTATGAGTAATATTTCTCTCCACCTAAAGTTACCAAAAAAGGTTAATACTTGATGTTTGTTATATATATTTTTCTTAAAAGCCTTTGGTAGGATCATTAATCTTGTTATGGTCATAGAAAATATGTGTAATTTGAAATAAGAATGGGATCAACACAACAATTTTCCAATTAACAGTTAAGATATCTATGAACAATCTTTAGAAGTTCTAAGGAAGATTGGGAACAGTGTAGTAGAATCTCATTGACTTATTTGAGAAAGTGGTTTTCACTCAGCTGCTAAGATGATTTTCTTAACATCCAAGCTTTGTTAATTGAGTGTCAGTTTATAATGAAACATTGGTTTAGAATAATTACTGTGAATTGTTTTCAGGCCAACTTATCATTATATCATTGAAAAGACAGATTTTTACAATTAATATTTATGTATTGACAAATACTTTCACTCAATGCATGTTGGCATTTTTTTCTCATCTTATTCCTACTACTTTGTGTTATGCTTGGCTTTAAAAAATTCTGATTTTTAATAGAATTGTTTATTTGTATTAATTTGAAGGAAAATAAAGACAATAAAATGAATTAACTCCCATTTGAGATTTATTTATTTACCTTGAAAGGCAGTTATGATGACCTCTGCTTTGACATTAAATAACAGAAGATTTCAAAACATAAATATTGTTTTTAGCCAATTATTAAATAGAACCAATGATCTTGTCTGGACCTAATGTTTTGACAATAGGGTATCTATCGGCTAGATCAGGGGTTCTTTTAGTTGTTTTTTTATTTACAGAATTTGGAGCCCATTATGAGTGTAAAAAATGTCCTTTATAAAAATAATCCATGTAAATGTACTAATATGGAAAAGAATTAAAATTTCCAATAAGATATGCATATTATTTGGAATGCACATTTTGAGATGGACAATCTTGGAAAGGGAGGGGAATGACATTCTAACATATGGTGAAAAGGATACATTGGGCAAAGAAGGTTGAGAACCACTATTGCAGATGATTCCTCTCTATTTTGTAAATAAGAGATTCTTGTCAACATTCTCCAATGTCTTTGATTATTACCTTTTATGTATGAGTGCAAATTCTTTGTTCATTTTTAGTAATGTTATGGTCTTGTGTTAAGTTTAGCTATGCTTACTTATTTAGTAAGTTTACCTAAACTTACCTTAGGACAATACTGTTATGAAAATGAACAAAATATTTGCACTCAATGTAATAATCAAAGTTCAAAGTTGATTATAAGTTACTTTTTGTATTCAGTCTGTATAATGAAAATAACAATATTAGTAAATAAAAATATTAATAAATAAAAACAAAATGGATTAGTTTTATAATGTTTTCTTTTTTCTTTTTTCATATTTAGAATATACAAGAACCAAAACCCAGGAACCAACATCACGAGACCAAAGTAAGAACTTGCAGGAATTATTATTATTCTCTTGTTTTTCGATTTAACTCTTGTAACTGAAAAGTATTCATCACATATCTTGGATGCATTAAAAAATCTGTTTCGTTTTGATAAATTTTCATTTCTGATTGCTGTTTATTTATCTCTCATCATTTTTCAGTGAACTGTCAACAAAACACAGAGTTGTATTTTAAGCAAATATTTTCAAGAGATAAAATGAAAAGATGTGCTATTCATCATTTAGCCATTTCCAAAATATTGCTGTTTTTGTACTGATTTGGCCTAATTGTCTTAATATTATCTTAACCTTTTTCTAAAATGAATTCACTGAAAAAGTAATAATTGCATAATAATCAACATTATTTTTGTAAACAGATAAAATTTTGGCTGTGCAATGATCTCTGTAAAGGAATAACAAATCTACAGGCATGTAATGAGTCAACAATAATGGCTACTTTTTAATCCTGTGGTGGACTGATGATGAAATCTTTCATTGGGAAAAACTGTCAGTCTTGTTCTTTTGTTGTGAGAAATCATAACAAATATTTTTATCGCTAACCTTCTCTACTTTGTGCTTTGTATTTACCATTAAAGTTACAATTATGAAAAAAAAGAGGCAGAACTTGATTTCTTTGAAATGTTAACCATTGTTTTGTATTCTTATATTTCTTAGTCATTATGATTCAACAACACAGTAATACAACAAATGTGGCAGGATTTAAGTGACCCACATAAATATCAGCATAGCAGCCAATCAGTCATATCAGTTTGTAAAATAATGGGCAAAACCAGAAAGGTTCCATTTTGGTTTCATTTCTCACCTACATGCTTAATTTAATTGCTTGTTGATTGTAGATAAGTTGCTTTTTATGAAAATATTATTGAATGTTTCCAGTGACTAATGCTATCTATAAAAGATTTCAAAATGTGAGCTGAATAAAATAGAAGACTAATTCAAGCACTGAAAAGAGTTTTATATCTGGTTCATCAGTTCTTTCTTTCTTTTTTTAGGAAGGAATTTTTAGTTAAATTTTTCCAGTCATTTTTATGAAAAGATGAGGAATTAAAAAATTTTGTTAAAATTTGACTGAAATTAATAACATTACATAACATAGAATAGAAAGAGAAATGAATAAAAATAATAAAAAAAGAGCAAGAGAAAGAGAAAAATAATTGATCAATTGATTGAGATTCTTCTTCTTGCTAAGAAAAAGATTGACTAGGCAACAGAAAAAAAAACTTGTCCATATACAAATTTTAAATCACCTGAAATGGATTCTTATCTTTTTTGTACTCCCAAAATGAAAACAAATTGGTTATCATTGATGAGAACAAATAAATTTTGTGTTCTGGGAAATGTTACATTGTAAATTCTGAGCCTAGTTCATACAAAGAAACTGAAATATTTCTTCAAGGAGTGTTCTATGCTGTGTTAGTCACAGGTATTTACATTCCACTGCTACTTATCTTGTGTGCTGTATAGAAAGACAAATGTGACAGTTACACATCCTGACTGAGCTGGATCTATAGAGATCTAATAGTCATCCATTATTTTGCTAATGCATCTGTCCTACATCTCTTTCTCTCCCCTCTCTCTTTTTCTCCTCTCTCTCTTTCTCTCCTCTCTCTCTTTCTCTCCTCTCTCTTTCTCTATTTTTATATTCAAACACACACACACATACACAATAGCAGTACTTTTAAAACATATTTTTAGAAAAAAGAATTAATATATTTCTTGCCATTTATAATTTGATGTTGTCAAGTATAATATATGAAAAAACTTTGTAAATTACACAAGGTTTCACATATCTTGAGTATCACTTTGATTCTTAGATTTTGCAAAATATGTGATTGTGAAAACAACAAAGTTATAAGTGGCTAAATACTGGTTGATTAAAGTGGTTGCAGGCTTTATTATTAATAGCAGATATTTTCCCACCTCTATAAAATCATGGAAGGAATGGAATCTAAGAGCAAGTTTGTATGGAGAAAGCTATCTTGGAAAAAATAATGGAAACCTACATGTTGTAGTTACATGAGTACATAGGAACCATTAATGGATCTGCGGTCAATAATGGAATAAATGTTTTTTGGAATATAGGGAACATGTTGGTCAATATGAACGACAATATTTATTATTTTTGAAAAGTATATGTTTAGGAAAATGTATGTTTACCATATAAGAAATATTTTAATAGAATCTTTCATCTATCTTGACAAAAATCTTGTTGCTTATTTGTAATACTTAACATTAGGAAGAAACAGTTGAGATTTCTGGGGCATGTAATGAGGAAGGAGGGCTTGGAAAATCTGATACTCACAGGACAGAGGGAAAAAGGAATAGAGAAAAATATGCTTTGTGAGTTTGAGTAAATGGATGGCAGAACAGAACTTAGGAGAAATAACAGAAAAAAAAATTTATTAAGAGTTACAAGGTGCAGGAAGTTGTGGAGACCCATGATCGCCCACAGCCTGAGGAGACAAGGCACATAAATAAAGCACTTAAATGAAGTTGTATCTATGGTTCAAATGAAAATGTGTAATAAAGAATTGAAATTATGAACCAAACACTTCAATTTTTTTATCATTTACATATATTTTTTAAACACATTTTTTAGTTTGTTTCACTTCTCCCATGTCAAAGATAGACACCATGATAATTTCATCACTAGTGTCAACGTTGAGTAGATGTCTTTGTCATCTTTGATGTCATCGTCCAGTCATTTTGTTCTTTCTCAAAAACGATGTCATTTTCATTGCTGTTCAGTGCATTTGTGAGCATTTCTACAGACAAATAGCTACTAGCCACAGGAATATGTGTTTATAACTTTATATTATTTTTTTCTTGCTGCTACAAGCCGGTTGCCTTTTAAAAGTGTGAACATGTCCATGTGTTTGCTTTAAAAATGCTCTGCAAATTTTAATTACATAATTGAAACTGTAAATAAATAAATCCTTATTTTTAGCAAGTCAATTTCAGCTGGATAAAAAGTTGAATGTTATGTAATTGATGCACATTCTAAAAAGGTTTTGCGTATTTTGCACCAGATCCCAAAGTTAAAGGTGCGTGTTGTATAAATTATGTTTTTAATTCTCTGAATTTGACATTTGTTCATTTGGTTAGATTTTTTCAGCACTGTCATGGCCTGTCCCACCTCCCAAAATCTGATCATATGACCTAGCAAAACCATTTTTAAAAGGTTTCTTAGTCGAGCTAAGAATTTTTCAGTATATCATCGCATAGATAGCATTGTTTAAAGTTCAAGGTGTACGTATGTGAGCAAAGGAGAAATACATACACACACACCGTATTGTATTGTGTGTGTGTGTGTGTGTATACGCGCAGGAATCACCCAACCAAAAGTAAAACTTTTACTGTAAAACTGTCACTTTTTTTCCGTGACTATTTATATTTACATTTGCCAATCCTTTCTAATTTCGTAGTTCTCGTTTTATTTTATTTTATTTTGTGTGTGTGTGTGTGTGTGTGTGTGTGTGTGTGTGTGTGTGTGTGTGTGTGTGTGTGTGTGTGAGAGAGAGAGAGCAAATGACCAGAAACAAATGATAAACAAGTAAATTTCGGAAGCACACGTTCTTTGAATTGAATATCTGCTTGTTGTGTAAAGAAGACTAAAGAAAGACGAACTAGGAACTGCTATGGGAATTTTTCGAAGGGGAAGAAATATGTATTTAAGAAGCAGATGTGTACATGGGGAAATTATGAATTCATTTTATTTTTATTTTAATGTGCATTTGACCGAGAACGAAAAAAAAAAAAAAAAAAAAAATCAACTAAAAAACAAACATGCGTGTGCATAGGTACGCACCACTTTTTTAGGCAGTATTATTGCGTTGAAATGAACGTCTGGAAGAAGTTTGATTGATTTGTTTTGTATTATTAACTGTAGTGTAGTGTAGTAAAAGAAAGATTTTGACACGTTTGGACACCTAAGGAAGTTTATGTGCAGGTAACCTATGAAGTGAGGAAGTCAAATTAAAATATAAGTTTATGTTTACTAGTTTTTTTCCTTTTTCTTTATAACCCAACTCCGATGTTTTCTTTCACATTTTCTCTCTTTTTCTCCGCCTTTGTGTTTTTTTGCTTTTTTTAATTCTCGCTCCAGCCGCGCTGAAGACACCAGTGAATTAAGACATGTATTATCATTCCTTGACTTCCCGGCCCTTTCATCCCTTCCTTCTCCATCCCTTCTCTTCAGCTTTCTCCCTTGTTCTCGAAACACCTTTCCCCCTGGGGCTACGAAAAAAGAAAAAGGGAAGTAGGGTGACTGAGAGAATCGGTTGGTCCCAATATACGTTACAATAAGAAGAGTCATTATGGAAAAAAAAGAGCAACTATTGATGTCTATATGCACACCAGTGTGAATCAGACGCCAACAACTATTGATGGTTGGTTGGTGCTGGCACGTCGTCTTTCTTCTTCATAGCCCTTCCTTTTGTATCCATCTCCGCCTCCTCCATCACTACAACTACCGCCGGCAACTAGTGGCTACACCACCATCACATTCACTTGTTTTCTGCTTGAGAAAATGTGACGGTATGAGTGTTTATTTTTTTCTTTTTATACCTGAGGTGACACCACCGCTTTAGCCAATGATGTCATTTTCCAATAAGGTGTGTCAACGAAATTCGCAAATAAACTTCATCAACTTTTTTAACCACCATCTTTTCTTTCAGTTTCTTTCTTTTTATCTATCTATCTATCTATCTATCTATCTATCTATCTATCTATCTATCTATCTATCTATCTATTTCATTGTGAGAAAAATACATACTCGTTCTGTTTGCTGAAACTGAGAATTAAACGCAGCACAAAATTTGTCTTCTTGCATTGAACTGTATCATTTGTCTAAAATCATTACTGGTATTAATTATCTTAATAAATCAGAAAACTTCATTTTCTATTTTTACAAAAAAGTTTTGTAAAAGTATTATATAAGTCTTATATGCAGGAAATGTCCAGAAAATAATAATTATTTAATAATTGCAAAAAAAGAAAAAAATGTACTTTTAAAATCAAAACACACACACACACACACACACACACACACACACACATTTACAGTAAGATAATATATCTAAATATAAAATGTTTACTTTATGAGTAGATTAGATGTAGAATCAAGAATTTTAACACTTAAAATATCTTATTTAGCACCCCACTGTTTTTTATTTTGTAGAATCTTGCTAATGAAAATTAAAATTCAAGTCCGTACACTGCTAGAATAGTTCAACACAACCTAAACAGAAGAAATCATTTTCCCATTCAAAATCAAGATTGTTGTTTTCTGAGTGCAAACAATTTGTGCATCATATTTTATTGATATTGTCTGCTGAAGTGGGTCAATAGTTTAGAAACATTTTAAGTTTTCTTTTCTAATGGAACAAAGTTAAAAAAAAAAATTAGCCTGGACAGATTACACACTTTCTGTCAAAAAAGAGTTTAATCTTCAGAAAGAGAATGTTTTTTTCTCTTGTTCATTGATTTTGCGCATACTTTAATAGATTCAAATTCAAAGACAATCAGGATATCAGTTACAAATAATTGTTTAGCAGTTTGACTCACTCTCTACAACAATATATAAATATGAATCAAAAGTAATGCAACAGAATAAATTACATATTGAACATATTTATTCATTTTCATACACTTTCACATATTTCCATACATATATATGCACACATTAATTTGCAACATATATGTTGACATATTTATAATAACTTATATATAATATATGCAAATGGATATTTCTCATCTGTCTATTCATATGTACTATCTAAAAATTTGGTGAATTATTTGACCTTAAAAATTACCCTTAATCCTAGTTTGCAGTCTCTTTGGATATAGACAGTGATTTCATAGAGGCTAAATTAATTCAAACAATCTGTTCAAATTGCCTAAATATTTGGGTAGCACCTCATATATGCCTGCATTTATATATATATATATATAAAGATGCAAACAAATATATAGATGCTTTTGTTTTACAATGATAATGTTATTAAATTTATCAGACGTTATGAAAGGATATTACTTAAAATAAATAGACAAAACTTGTCTAAATTATTTAATGAAACATGTATTAATGAAAAAATGCTGGCTGAATACACACACTATATATATATATATATATATATAAATACAGACATATATGAGGTGCTACCCAAACATGCAGACTCATAAACTGAATCAAAAGTGAACTACATAAAATAAGTAAAATGAGACTGGAAAGAATTAATTCAGAGCTTAGAAAATCTATGGAAAAGCACAAAAACAACTAGAGACTGGTTCAGTAACATAAAATCAGACATAATTGCCAATTTATACAACTAGACATAAAAGTATTCTACCCTTCTATCACAGAACCCATGCTAGATAAGGCCATCACCTTAGCTCAAGAACAAATAAGAATAAACATAAACAAAATCAATATCAATAAACAATCCTGTAAATCACTACCATTCAACAATGAAGATGCATAGAAAAAGAAAGAATTGATCTTTAACGCTACAATGGGAAGCTTTCATGGTGTAGCGACCTGTGAACACATAAGTATATATTTACACAAACTAAGTAAAATAATGGATAGAAATGATACAAGACTCTACAGGGATTATGGTCTCATAATCTTAAGAAATTATAACAAACAAAAATAGACAAAAGTAGAAAAGCAATAATAAAGATTTTCAAAAATATGTGATTCGACATAGACATAAAAACTAACCTAAATGAAGTAGATTTTCTAGATGTCACCTACAACCTAAGAAAAGGTACATATAAACCATACAGAAAACCCAATGATAAACCACTATATATACACAGATCTTCCAATTATCCACCATCTATAATCAAGCAGATACTAAAATCAATTAACCGCAGGCTTTCTGACAATTCTTTCAATGAAACCAAAACCATATTCAACGAAGTTAAGAAAGACTATGAAACAGCCCTAAAAGATAGTGGATTCCCAGCAACACTCACATTCACATCACACAGGACAAAAAAAGCTAACAAGAAGAGAAACATCATATGGTTCAACCCACCATACAACAAAAATGTAAAAACAAACGTATGAAAAGTATTCATACACAAACTCTGAATCAAGCACTCTCCACAAAATATTCAACAAAAACACAGTAAAAATAAGCTGCAGTTGCACTGAGAACATGACACAAATAATAAAAAAGCACAACAGGAAAACTATCAAGAAACCACCCATACAAATTACATTTAACTGCAGAATAATGAACGAATGTCCCTTAAATGGCAATTGCTTACAAAACAATGTAATATACCAAGCTATGGTAAAATCATCAGTTAACAAAGAAAGAATATACATACAAGTAACTGAAGGAACCTGGAAACAAAGAAACTACACACACACATATCTGGGAAATTAAAAGTAAAAAGAAAATCACACAAAAAATATCATGGAAAATAAGGAAAAGATCATCAGCCTACAACAATCAATCCAAGAACTGCAAACTCTGCTTGGAGGAAAAAATAGCTATAATGACCTTCCCAGACCAGAACAAACTACTAAATAAACAATCAGAACTCATCTCAAAATGCAGACATGAAAACAAATTTTTACTACATTACTTAAAAATTGAAAGCAAAAAAGAATAAATAAAAATAAAATAAATAAGCAAAAACAAGTGAAATAAATTAATCCAAATAAATAAAGTAAATAATAAACAAATTAACAAACCACTCCTGCTAAATAATCCTTAGAATAAATTACCCACAAAGTAATAGACTACCCACAATGCACCACTGACCTGTATATATAAATAGTTGAGTAAAACACAATACATATGGCCTGATGATTGCGTTTAGCATGAAACAGTCTGTCATTTCTCAGTGTTGACTCCAATGTTCACTTATAATATATTAAAAGGGCTGTGGTGAATTTATTACATGGAACCTTAAAGTGGTCTGTTTTTATTTAAATTATTTGCTCTTGATTTACATTGAGCTCTCTGGATTTTATCCTCCTTAGGTTTACCCATACGGATTACCTAGTTTTCCATAAACTAACTATATATATATATATATATATATATATATATATAATTAAGTTTATACAATAAGGTTTAAGATTAAAAACATATACTTTTAAGTAATCAATATATTTGCTTAACAATGAAAAAGTGTATATATTTATTCCTTTATCTATATAATGGATGGGAGGGGGGCACGGAAAAGTTCTCTATCTCACTGATTACCCAACATCTGAACAAATGACTAAATATCAGATTATTTTTTTAAAAGTTTCTTGGTGGAACCAATAACTTTTTAGCATCTAGTATTTGTGTATCAAAATTGTGTCATATGTGTGAATATTTTTTGATAGTACATTTTTAAATTTTCTTAAAAATGTGACTAATTTTTTGTGTTTCTTTTATTGAATGTATAAATGTTGCTTATTTGGTTTTGTAGCAATTCTAAAAAGAAATAACTTAGAATTCTTGTTAAATTCTCTCCAATTGACAGATATTTTTGATTGTTAACTTTTTGCCCCTTCTTCACAATTTTAAATTTTGTAAGTGTTTATAAAATAACTCAATAACAGCACTTTGTCAAATCCTCATATAATTTGTCTGTTAAGCTTGTTGAAAATCTTACTTCTTAACACTGTAACAAAAATATTGTAACTAATTCTAAAGAGAATGTCAGTGTATGAGAGAAAGATAATGCTAGGATAATTTGATGAATTTCAATAAAAACATATGAGAGATTTTCATTAAATGAATGCTTATAGAAACTTATTTATTGTTTTATCCATTACTTAGAGCACCAATTTTACTTTGACATCTGCACCAGATAACATGTTATCATCAATTTAAAAGCTCTTCTAAAGAGATCATTTTTAGAAGCACTAACATAATTTTGTTTACTTTTCCTTCCTTAGTTATTGACAGTGTGACTTATGACTAATCTACTAAATCTACTTAAAATAAATGATTACGATAAATCTAGCAAGTAGGACAGAAAAAAATGGAATCAGTTCTGATTTCAAACTATCTCAAAATTGTCTGTGCTACTATGAAACCTGATTTGTATTTAGAACTCATCATTATATTTGTCCCAAGCTTGTTTGTGAGAATATTCTAAACTACTAGAGATTTCTACTTCACTGGGCATGGTCTACCTTTGCATACACAGGATCAGTATAGTAGCAGTTTAAGGCCCATATAGTCATGCTTCAGATTTTCCCTTTTGTATTTACTAATACTTTCAAAATCCTATTCCCTGAGGATTGTATTATATCTTTACATATTTGCTGAAAAATGAAAATCACAAGTACATAGTAATAGAATTATTGATTCTTGACAAATGATCTACTCAACTCGTCTGGGAGTTTTTTAGATTGTTGAGTTCAAATTTGAACTTAATGTAGGTTAATTTTTTTACAGCTTATAGTTAAGCATCCAGTTGATGACAAAGCAATTTATTTTTGAAGAAACTAAAGTTAAGAAAAACAAAAAAAGACTTTAATCAATTATGAGAATCTAAAGAAATAATGTAAACTCTTTTTGATAAAGCTTAATGGTCACAAAGACCCTGTGCAATAAAATAAACCTTTCAAACAGAGGGCTTCCCTATTATTTGTATGCATTAATTCAGGGGAAGAGAAACTGAATAAGAAACTGAAATCTACAGGAATGATCTTAGTAAAATAAAAAATGTAATTTCCTTAAGATACTTTTTTCTACAACATTTTAAATACTGAATTATATTTGTGTATATTGTTACAATTATTTTTTTATGAAAAAGAAAAGTTATAGTTTGAGAAGTAAAGGAAAAGTATGATTTTTTTTTCAAAATACAAAATCAAAAAAAGCACCAGTTGTTAATTATGTCATGATTTGTCACAGACTTTAAAACATTCATCATGTAAAATATTGCATGAATACTGGAAGTATCTTTTATAAACTGTCCACATTTAACGTCACTTAACAACATCTCAAGGGAAAGGATGTATTAATTACACTGATTTTATCATTTAGTCATGTATTGTGCCTTAAAATTTGTATGATAATGTTGTCAGAGGAAACATTGACAAGCAAACCTGCTTCTACACTGGCTGGTTAAAACTCAAAATCTGTGCATCAGAACAACACAAAATTGTCACTTTAGCTATTAATAATATTATCCCTATATTAACTATTTAAGATTACCCCAGGGCTATGCAATGCAATATTTTTGCATAAATACAAGAAGGCAATATTGTTTTTGATTGACAACTGAAGGGGGAGGAGCTACACCCACCCTCTTTTTAGAGCAGCAAAACAGCCCAAAGTAATAGAAATAAAAATGATAAAAATACACAGTTTCAACTGGTCGTTTTTACTAAGAGTGAGTCAACTTTTATGAATGTTGTATAGAAATTCAAAATAAAGTAGTCACTTTTTGCTAAAAGATCATCATCTCTCTTTGAATGAAAATATTTATTGGTTTTGTACTGATTGAAGAAAAACTTTCTATTGAAATCATACTCACTGTATGATGAGCATGCGATTCTCTCTGAATTCGTCTGCTTCTTTTAAAGGAAATTGTCTTTGATTTGGATGAAGTACTTGGCCATTTCCATAAATGATTAATTAGTAAAAAGTAATTGAAACATTTTATTACTCAATAAATAACAATATATTTTTGATTTAATTAATATGTGTATACAAATAGTTCCTGTATTAATACAACACCAATTTTATACCAAGAATGAATAACTTAAATACATTGAATTTTTATGCTTTGTGACACTGTAGCACAACAAAAGCAGTTTTGTGTTTTGATTTTTAAAATAATTAAAAAGTGTCCTATGTGAAAATAATGCATGGTCAGGAAAAAACTTATCTATAAAATAAGAAAACTAGCTAAGTAGAAAGATATGTAGATTTATTTTAATGAATGTGTCTAAATAGGACTTAATGATTCATAGTTTGAGATTACTAACTCGAGGAAAATATTAGTGGTACTAACTAAACTTTGGTATCTAAGCCACATTTGTAGAGCATCCAGTGAGGAATGAAACTACTAACAATAGCTTGCAAAACTAATACAGACTTTCCCAAGTTCCCAAGAAAGTTATTACCCACTAGCAGCATGGCCTGGCATTGACTGTGCTTGATTCAAAAATCGTACGACTCATACAGCAATCGCTATCACTTGACTTAAAATATTTTTGCCCTTCCTTGCCTTTAAAGGAGTGCGCTTTGCCATGCTGATGTTGCTACATGCCTTACTTCTTGCCTATCTCACACTGCAAATTTTTTATAAGCTCTATAAGTATTTTATAAAATGCTTTTTCACACCCAACCCAGTTCTGCAGAATCAGAATCAACGTTGAGTTTAAGCAAGCGAATGAGCCAATTGGAGTAAAGTGCCATGCAGATTTAAATTTTTCCCACTTGTGACGAATGCAGCTATCGATTTTTTTTTGCATGCTAGCATGCTAGCTAACATTCATGTCAGTCAACTGTTGGCTCTCACACTTGGCCAATAGAATCTTCCTGCCTATTCGTGGTAGCCAGCTATAGGCTCTCACTCTGGCCAGTAGAAAAGGGCCGCAAACTACATGAAAACTGCCGTAGAAGCATGAAAAAATCGATTATTTCCACTATCAATGGGAGTTGGGAAATGCAAAGTTGGTCTTGGCCATCCCACTAACTTGGAGCATGTGCATGTAAGTTTGGGGGCAAATCCGTTGAAAATTGTGGCTGTGCATTCATTACACACACACACACAGATCCTGCCTTTTATAGATAGAGATATTTAGGTTTGAATAAAGAGAAAATTCTAAAGTTCATTATCTGTTTTTAGTTATTGAAAGAATTATGTCCTTAATTTTCAATGCTCATTCTGATATTTAAAGATACCCCTTTAAAACAATAACCAGTCTACTGATTGTAGAATTTACTCTAAAATAATTAATTCAGAGATAAACTAGAGTGAATTTTATTTGGTTAATGTATTGTAAGAATAACATTAATAAAAATGAATGTACCTTTTAGATAGCATATTTATTTAAAAGTTCAGTCTTCAACACATGAAATTGTCTCCTACTATCTAACTATTATTAGATACATTCTAGTCACTTCAGTTATACTATATGCAACAGGCTGAGTTCTACAGGTAGAAGGTGAAGCTGATTTTGTATAGAAAATATACATCACATAAATTTAAGCCAAAAAGCAATCAGAAATTTTAAAAAACTACCATTAATTGACTTTATTGAAAATGAATAATAAGAAAATATGAACAATGATGTAAAATAAAAGAAAAAACAAATAAAAAAGAAATGAAAAATATTAAGTTAAAATAATTGAAATAATAAAATAAATAAAAACTGAAAATAAACTATAGCAGATGTTTTCAGGTTGCATTAAGTTTTTCTGGTGATGGGGGTTGGAAGGCTGCCAAATTTTTTTTTTCAAAAGTATTATTATTGAACATTTTACACACAAATTAAATTTTACTAATTTCTCTACAAAATAACTACTGATGCATGTAAATAAAATATTATAGTGTTCACTGATTGATTTGGTAGAGAGGAGTTGGTTTCACTTATCAGTTGTGTAGACTTTTAATTTAAAGAATAGTAATTTTGTGAATTAACATAGATCCTCCTCATCATAATAAATGTATTTTGACCAGATATGTAAAGAATATCCAAGTTTTCATAAGAGTCACAAAAACAGAAAAGGAAGGCTGCCAATATTTTTTATTTCGAAAAAATGAACAATTGTCATTTGTTCATTTAAAATGTGCCTTGTAGTGTAAACTCAATTTATTCAAACAATATATTAATTATGTATTTTAACAAATTATTTTAAATAATTTTTGAAAAGATGAGAAGGAGGCACTTGAAAATAACATAAAAACTGATGGAGTTGGAAAATCCATTCAGTGAATTGGGAATTATATAGGTTGATGTGCAAGTCTCAGCAGCCTAGACTCTATCATGTCCATGCAAATCTTTAAAGATTGATTAAAAAAATAGGCAGAAACTATATCCCTCATCTTTTCTCCCCTCCTGTGTTCCCTTAAAAACAAGGGTACCTCCACAGTTTCTGTTGTTGGATAGCAGCCATCTGTAACTAAACAACCTGACTTAGATGTGTTAAGGTCTGTTTCTTTTATTTATTTACTTTGTCTTTTCTTGCTTTAACTTGGGGATTCATTTTCATGATTTTTCACATGTATACACAGGTGTCTCTTAGCGGAGAGTAATGAAATTTTTTTCTTGGTAATGTCTTCTGAGGCATGTAATCTATGAGTACTGAGGATTTTACAAGTATCAAACTCACTTCTACTATTAAGGACTTTCTTCTCAGTTTGAAAATCATTTCCCTAAGTTAGCAAGCAATAATAAACATTTTATTCTTTTGTTTCTATTTTCTAAATTTTGTAAATGGTTTTCTATTTACTTATATACAAGTATATATGCAACTAAGGACTGACTAGATGCTTGAAAGATATGTTAAAATTCAAAACTTCAGATCTTTTGATGAAAAAAAGATTATATTTTTCTCTCCATATTTTATTGATGGATAGAGCCATTAGACTATGAAAAATTGATACAAAAATCATTCTTTTTAGTTGTGTGGTAACTACCAAACAGACTTAAAGTAACTACATTTAATATCAACAATACTGTAAAGTACTAACTTTATTACCCGATCAGATTCTATCTTCTTGCCCATCCCATGTTTGATATTGTATTTATTTATTTTAAAATAAATATTAAATTACAGCACAAACATACTGTGTTTAGAGACATATTTGTAAATACAAATGTTTTCAGCTAAGCTATATTTTATTATTTTTTATTTTTGAAAATAAATCAGAATTAAATAAAAAAAAATATTTTTGGTCAACTAATGAAAATTAGATAAAAAAATGTAATTTATTTGGAGCCGATGTATGAGAATTAAATAAAAAAAAATTGTTTTGGGCCAACTGATTTTCTTTATTTGAAGATAACACAATTTATTACATTTTTAAGCCAGAGTTATAAGAAAATTTGTCTATTATTTTTTCTTTTATTTATCCCAGATGTGAAAGACAACAGTATATGCTATTGAAAATTGTATATTGCAAAAACACACTAATTACTATGAGTAATCTCAAGGGTAGGATATGCCTGACTAAACTTGTGTGATATTATCTGCAAATAAACTAGTAAAACAAAAAATTTAGTTCAAAGTAGCAGCAGTAAGAAAATCAAACATTTGTTGAGTATTCCCAGTTTTTCAGATTCCAAGAAATAAGAGATAGAGAACCACTCCTGAAAAACAAGTAAAAAGAATTTAATCAGTTCAGTAATGAGATTTTTTCTTTTTTTCAGCTTTCATTTTCATTTCTGTCATTGTCCAGAAACTAGTATGTGTATATTTTTAAAAAGTTCTTAAAAATACAAAGTTCCTTTGGGTTTGTTTATCTGTCAACTTACAATCTACACTCATCCTCCTGTAGTAGTGTACTTACTTTTTTATAAATATTTGTTTGTACTGTTTTTTGTTGCTTTTTTTTATATTTTGGTTTAGAAGTAATATAGCTTCTGATGCAAATGCATTTTTTGAACATTGATGAAATTACCTGTATTTAATATAACATTAATTACAAAAAAGTGATAAATAATAAAAATTACCACATTAAAGAAATAATAATTTACTGTTTTTTAACTTAAAATAATAATTAAACTGTAATAACCTGCTAAACTTATTTAACTGCCAATTGGTAAGGGGCTACCTAATTAAAACATTTAATTAAAGCAAACCTTGAATTAAAAAAATGTCTGAATATATTTAATGACAATCTGACACAAATATATTACTTTTTAAAATGGTTTTATTATAATGTCCATGTTATTTAGCATCTGTTCTTAGTGATGAATAATAATTTCATTTCTTCTAATACCAATTGAAATTCATTTTCCTTTTTCCATTCAATATATATAGGATTTATCATTTTCTTTTCTCTCTATGTGATACTATCTAACCAGACTGTTTTAAACCCTTTGACACTCACAATCTCAGTACAAAGACCCACTATGCACTAGTTCTGGCCTGTTGTGCTGATGGCATAAAACTGACACTTTCTTTTATATTTAAAAGAAAAACTTCCAAAAGGTATATTTGTTCATGTCTATGCAAAACTCTGGATGGACAAAACTGGGATAAAACTGTGGTTACCACAATATATGAGCAAAACATTCTGGTGGACTTATAAGAAAACCTTCCGTTCTACTTTGAGATCAGATTAGAATACATAGAATTGAAGCCATTGAAAAGAAGGTGGGAGAATTGAAAACCCAGTGTTATAAAATAAAATCTCAGATGATTTGCAGGCAAATAAACTAATATACTCAAGAGCGAGAGCCGGATGTGAATGGGACAAGGCCTCGTCACAAAATGACCATTATCGTCATTTGCGCATAGGCCTGATGCACAAGTTCTGGTCGAAAAATAAATATTTTAAAAGTGTTTCTATTTTTCAAGCAATAAAAATGCTTCCCTCCTAATTATACACGCGTCATTTTTCGAGCATGTTAAGCCATAAAAGGGGTCACACGGGAAGTACTAGCAGTCAACAGGAGACCAGGGAAGAGATCTGTCACGGTCAGTCTGGACAGTCAGCAGCAGTCAGCAGGAGGAGCGCCATGCCAACCAGTGAGAACTACTATGAGAGATCAGCCCAGATCAGCAGCTGGCTTATGAACTATACCACAAGGTAGCTGTCCCAAACCCACACGTTCCTATTGAAATAAATCATGTAAATCTATTTCTGCTGTTGTCATATTTCTTTCTTGCAACCATACGCTTCTCTATAACACTGGTGCCAGAAGCGTACAGCAAGAGAAATATGGACGACTACACGAGCTTCACCCGAGCCGAACTATTTACTCTCATCAAGGAACAGAAAACACTACTATTCAACTTGAAAACGGGACCAACACAGCCTTCCGAAGCCATGATACAAGAAAATCAACTACTTTAACACCTCCCACCGCTCAAACAAACGGCGATTACAGCTTAATGATGCGCCAACAAACTATACGCAACATACTGAAGCTAGAGAGAACTTTTCACCATGGACACGATGTGAACCGATTAATCACGGCTCTAAACAAAGCATACACAATCTGCGTCACGCCAGAACTCAGCACCTATCCCAGCCTGGAATGTGAATTCGTCAAGTCTGCCAAAGATTTAGTGGACCAAAGTATCTTTCAGCAGATGTTTGACTCAAAAAAAAGACATATCCACCTTCGACCAACTGAAGGAATACTTATTAGCAGCCCATGGAAGCCAGATGACTAACTTCCAACACCTCAGTCAAGCCTGGGATCTGGAACGGCGAGATGGCGAAAAATTAACAGACTTTGCGGGTCGACTCGAAAACACCCTTAGAGAGGCAGCCGTCCACAGGAAAAACAAATACAAAAAAGACAAAAATACAGACTTAAAAGTCGATGGACTTATTTCCATCATGGGCGCTATACTAATGAGTGAAAAGATGAAATTTGGAACTCAAATCTTTACCCACATCTTGTCAAGACAATGGACAACCACTATTCAGCCATTGGTATAGCCTCTGAAGCTCAAAGATACCTTGATCATGGTGTAAAATCCAACAATCCGACTTCGAATGACACTGTGTATTTCACACAGAAACCACAGTGGTCAAACCAAAGAAACGCGCCACTCCGACCCAGCAGGCAACCGAACACACAGCAGATGAGCCTCACCAATCCTCCTGAACATGGCCACCATCCGACACGCAGAAACCATCAGCACACACCACAAATCAGCATGTGCAAGAACTACCTCAGAGGTCGCCCCTGCCACCATGGACGCAACTGTGTATATTGCCACCCACCTTGCACTCGGGCACAGGCCCATATCACCACAACGAATGATAATATACAAGCCATAAATGATATGGAACAGGATTTTTGCTTCAAGCAGGACGAGATGTGATGCCTCGTTTGCCGTGCCTCTACATCAGCCATCACACTTTCAACTTTCAAGGACTCGCTCACCATTCACCGCTCGTTCAGTCCACCTTCAACTTCAGGGACATCACCTTCTCTGGTGTCGCAATGCTAGACTCTGGATGCTCCACCTGCATCTTACCAATATCTCAGTTACCCAGAGAAGCTAAGAAACACATGACCCTCTCCGACATCATAGTAAAAGGAATCAACGGAAGCACCACCGACCTTGGCGAACTGACTTGCGACATCACCATCGGCAGTCGAGACTCACCCACATTCAAAAAGGTTAACATGCTGGTAACTACCCAAACTACACCGATCCTGATCGGCCAAAATATCCTATGTCACAACACACTCAATTCCTATCTAATCGACAACCAAAATGCGACTATAGAATTCAGATGCACACTTTCCTCAGGATACACAACACACAGCCGCAATCATATCACCGTCATTGTCAACCAACGATCCAGAATATGGTGCCTAAGCTGACGTCATCCAAAACCAGCCTACTATGGAACTACAGCCCAACATCCAGACACTGGATCAAAAGCTAACCTGGCTAAAGCATACCATGGGCATATCGCTACCAAACCACCTGAACCGAGACGAACTAGAGGCCACTGCAAACTTACTCATTCGCTATGCTGACATTATTGGCACCGAAAGCAGCAGCAAAGTCACATTCATCCGACCCATCCGCATACCAACTAACGGCCAGTCTCGCAGCCAGAAACAACACCCGATCGCCCAGGCTTTGGAAGCAGTTGTTGATACCGAAATTAAGCGCATGACAGATGAAGGTGTCATTGAAAACTGCAGCGACCCCAAAGGCTTCAATAGCCCTGTATTTGCTGTACGCAAGAAAAACAGATTGATTCGCATCATCGCTAACTTTAAAAGAACTCTCAACAAGGTCTTAGTCGATCTTGACCCTTACCCAATGCTAAGGATCGACTACTTGTTCAACAAAATCGGCAAAGGCAATAGATATTTCACTTCCCTTGATCTACGCAGCGACTACTGGCAAATTGAGATCGACAAGCGAGACCGATACAAAACAGCATTAACATGGAAGGTCCAATGCTATCAATACACGTGCCTGGCCTTTGGCCTTACATCTGCCGGACAAATCTTCTCCCGTTGCATAGCAGAAGCCCTAGTCACGGTCACACCCCGTGACAACATTTTTTCCTATATTGACAACAACCTGGTCCACACTAGGACATTTAGGGAGTACATACTCTCCCTTGAACAATTTTTTACTGCACTCCGAAAATTCAGACTCAAGCTGAATCCATATAAATGTTCCTTCCTCGTATCAGAGGCAAAATTCCTCGGACGCATAGTAAACAACGAAGGATTCAAGGCTGATCCAGAATACGTTCGTGCCATCAGGGAAATGAAACCTCCAACATCAAAAAAGGAATTACAAAGCCTTATCGGCCGTTTAGTGTGGATCAGACAATTCCTAGAGACACGTCTTCATGAACAAATCAGGTCAGATATGTTTTCAAAACTTATGGGTCCCATACATGAACTCAACAAGGTTAATAAACCGTTTATCTGGACGCAAAATACCGACAGAGCCTTCAAAAAAATCAAGGACTGTCTCTCTTCACCACCCGTCATCTCGTTTCCGGATTTCTCCAAACTTTTCACACTCACCACCGACGCCAGTGACGTCGCATGTGGAGCAATCTTAATGCAAGAAGCCGACAACAGGAAGAAAGTTATCATAGCAATCGCTTCCCATACATTCAACTCCATGGAACAGAACTGGTCCACGACGGAACGAGAGGCATATGCAGTAAAGTGGGCAATATGGAAACTTGATTATTTCGTCATCTTCACCAACCACAGATTGCTGACATATCTGGACCAACGAGAGTTCAATAATGCCAAAATACGACGATGGCAAGAAGAAATTTCATGTTATAAATTCGTCTTAGAATATGTCAAAGGCGAATCAAATGTATGGGCTGACATGCTCAGCAGAGGTTGCGGACATAAGAAAATGAAAGCCCTGAACGACCCTACACTGGCAGGCAGGACATTCGAGGTAAGACCTCCATGTATGCATCCCATCTTGGCGCCTCGGCAAGTTTAACGGTTTACAGCTCATTCCCAAAACTCACACACCACAAAACGCCCACACCCACAAGCGCATCACCAACGCATTCTTTCGCCTATCACTCTACCACCACCATCCCCACTGAGAGAATCAGCAACCACCTCGGCATCGCAAATGAACAACAGAAGGACGCCCTGGCAAAGATCATCAGCGCCCTCGAGTCACCCACTCCAAGCGAACCTCATATCGATACTGATGACCACCAAGCTATGCTTTTCACAAAACATTACCTCCATTTTGATGATAAGAGACAGTAAACACTCTCCGAGATTGGTTGTACCATACAAACTACGATCCAGATACCTCTACCAGGCACATGAGGCCAACAACCACTCAGGTGTTACCCGTATGCGAGAACTCCTTTCCAGCTACTGGTAGGAATTCAAAAATTGCGGCATCGACTCTTGCAACACATGTGCTAAGTGCAAGGGCAACTATGGTAGACGTACCCACTGGCCCATTGGCCACTGCAAACGAGGAAAGAGACCATTTGATCTTGTCTTTATAGACTTTGTCACAATGCCCAACTCAAAGGGAAAACGCCACATCCTAACTATCTTGGATAGTTTCAGCCGACACTTTACAGCCATACCATGTGCAAGAGACCATGCTATCGCCGCTGCCTGTGGATTGTACCAGTTCTTCCTTTGACACAGAGAGATTCCACGCATAGTATCCTCTGATCAAGGCACACACTTCACTGAAGAAGTCTATCGACAATTCTGTAACCAAATGTCAATCACGCAAGAACTTCACTGTCCTTGGCACCTGCAAAGCTCAGGAAATATCGAGAGACAACATCACATGATGAAGAATGCATTTTATGTTATGCGAAGACAGGAACTGTGAATGGACAGACGTTCTAGAATCTGTCATTTCGTTCATGAATGCTACGACCAACAGCGCCACCGGTGTCTCCCCGCACTATGCCATTACTGGCCGTCACTCCAACATCGGCCTACCTACACTACACAGAAAAGAAATCGCAAGTGACGATCCTGGAGCATATGGAATGCAAATTAATGCCCTGCTAAAGCAGGTTCACCACCATGTCACCCTGGCCAATGATGAAGCTGACCACAAACTTGAGACTAACTTAAATTGCCTCACATACAAGGACCCAATACAAGTAGGCGACAAGGTTTTACTTCACCGGCCACACTCAACTGTTGCCCAATCCTCTCATCTGCCCTGGATAGGAAATTACACCATTATAAAAAGAACAATATGATGTGTCAGGTGCAAAACGATAATGGTGATACAATCTGGATTCACCGTGCACATATCCGATGACTGGCTCCATGTCCAACACATCTATCTAATACAATCCCTCTGCCTCCACCATGTCACAGTCAGCAGGATCATTCTCCTCCACATCCCTCCGGGACACATAATTCAGCAAATAACTCCATACCAAAACAAATGCCAATAAGAAGAACATGAGGACAACTTCACACACGCTTCAGAGACTTTATCATGAATGAATCACCCAAATATATACGAATAACGCTCACTGTAAATCAGACCAAGATCTGGGGGAGCCTTGTCATAAAATAAAATAAGACATATCTCAGCTGATTTGCAGGCAAATAAACTAACATACTCAAGAGTGAGGGCCAGATGTGAATGGGACAAGGCCCCGTCACAAAATGACCATTATCGTCATTTGCGCATAGGCCTGACGCACGAGTTCCAGTTGAAAAATAAAATAATATTTTAAAAGTCTTTCTATTTTTTGACCAATTATACTCGCGTCGTTTTTCAAGTCTGTTAAGCCATAAAAAACGGCATAAAAGGGGTCACACTGGGAAGTACTAGCAGTCAACAGGAGGCCAGGGAAGAGATCTGTCACGGTCAGTCTGGGAAGTCAGCAGCAGTCAGCAGGAGGAGTGCCATGCCAACCAGTGAGAACTACTATGAGAGATCAACCCAGATCGGCAGCCGGCTTATGAACTATACCACAAGGTAGCTGTCCCAAACCCACACGTTCCTATTGAAATAAATCATGTAAATCTATTTCTGCTGTTGTCATATTTCTTTCTTGCAACCATACACTTGTCTATAACACCAGTTAACTGTAATTCCTTGTGAACTGATGAACCAATTAGAGCCTTTGGATGTACTTGTGAATAATCCATTTAAGCAAAACCTGGGACAAGTGGATGGAAGATGCTGATCCTGATCTCACACTTACAGGAAAAATAAAGTAGCCCACCATTTCACTAGTGTGTGAGTTGTTGAATAAATCTTGGGAAAATGTAAGAACTTATTTTATTGTGAATTCTTCCAAGAAGTGTGCTATTAGCAATGTCCTTGATGGAAAAAAAGACAATACATTGAAGAGAGTAAGATCAACAGAAGTGATAAGTTTTTAGGCTTTCATGATAAATATTTTTCTGACTTTGAAGATGATTAAAATTTTTGTTATAGAATTGTAAATGTTTTTTCTCATTATCTAACTGTTTTTTTGTTTATGTTCAACTATAGTGGCTTCTTGCTTTTCATAAATGTTTTCTGCTTTGTTTTCTCTTGCAATGTTTTATTTCTGTAATCATGTAAGATATTTTAACTATTTTAATCCCTTCTTTTATGTTCAGCTGCCCTGCTAGCTTGCTTTTTAAACACAGTAATGTTTTCTGCTATAGCTAAAGTGTTTTTGTAATGTTTTGTAAAGTACTGGTAGTTTGATTGAAATATTACATGCTTAAATTAACTAAAAACTGAATATGACCTGTTGAAATAGGAGTATGTCTAATATTCTTGTGTGTTTTTATGCTATCAGATACAACTTTTTCATAATGAATCTCAGGTGTTATGTAGCAATAAGCAGAGTTATGTTTTGCTTACCTTAGATTCTTTAACAAGTGATGTCAGTGATAATTCCAACTTTGATAGGATGCTACATAAACAGATAGGAATGAATAAGCCTTATTTCAGATTTTTATTCAATAAACACTCAATTATTTCAACATTTGTGATAACTCATATATTTGCAATGGCATTAATATTTTTGGGAATTAAACCAAAATTAATGTCAATCAGTAAAAAAGTAGCAACTATTAAGGTGTTTAATATTTGTTTCATAGATTTTTTGGAAATTTCAAAGCAATACAATTTAATCAAACTGACATCTTGGATTTACAAATATGAGAATCAGCAATTTGTCCTTTTTTATTAATTTTATTTATTTCAAAAAATACCTTCTTTGTTTCACAATTTCTCCTTTTATTCAGGTAATAAATATTTTTTCAATCTGTTGTTATTTCTTATTAATTAAAAATCATATTTGTAATTATCCTCAAAAATAATCTGTGTTGCAATATGTGAGTTTCTATATCTATGATACATATACAAACATTTAAATTGATATATATTGACTTTTGAATATGTGTGTGTGTGTGCGTGCGTGTGTGTGTGTGTGTGAGGGGGTGTTATAAATGTATTGAGCCCAGTCCAAGAAGAATAATGCTGAAATATACATACATGGTATTCAACATATTTACATGGTACACTTGGCACATTTTTTCTTTAATCTTAAAAAAAAAAAACTGATTTTGATGTAATCATTTCACCCCTAGCAAGGCAATAAAGCCACTAAGATGTAAGAGTGAAGAAAATAGAGTAAAACATTATTGAGGAGAGAATACAATAAAAGAACAGGATTCAAAGAGACAGATGATGATAACTGACACTGCATTTAAATTTTTGAAGAGAGTTCCATAAGTGAGAAGTATGAGAGAAGTAACTGTTAGCATAGCACCTATCTATCTATCTAGCAATTTCAACAGTAAAATGATGAGGCCTACTTGCCAATCTAGTATTGCACTTAAATTTGTAAGGCCAAGCTACCAAAGAGGAAAGCTCACCAGAACAATTACCATGAATTTATTTATAGAAAGATCCTACGTTACGGTGGTGGGAAAGTAACTGAAGCCAAGAAGTTAGGATCGATAATATTGCAGATTCTTCTTTGAATTTTGTTGAGAATCTTTAGATACATAGCAGAAGAACCAGATCAGTTATGCAACAATAGATTCCATATGGTCATTTCACTCCATATCATTAGAAAATGTTAAGTCAAGAAGGTGCAATGAGTTAATCTTCTGATGGAAGGCAAAAAAGGTTCTTTAAGATGATTAATAGAGAGCAATTTTATTTTGTATGTGTTAAAATTAACAAGCTGTTTCTTGCCCCATTTAACAAAAGACTGAAGGTCATTTTTTTAGATCACTTGCCAATTTGACCTTATCAAACAAATCAGACTTACCATTAAGACAGGATTAAATAGTTGTCATCAGCAGAGATTCTGAGTCAAGAACATTTGAAAAGTTGTTGATGAAAATTAGGAACAAAGTAGATCCAAGGATAGAGTCTAGGAAATACTGGCATTAATGTAAAAGGATGTAGAAGAGTGGCTATTCAAGAAAACAAGAGTTGTTAAGAAAGATTGAATTGGATCAAAAATTTGACCAGAAACACCATAACCCTTCAACTCATGAAGAAGATAAGGCAAAGCTCTTTGCCTCAATCTTTGCCTTCAATTTCATGTTAGATGACAAATGCCATCCCCTTCCTGACTTCCCATATCTCACCGAACATAAGACTTATCAAAAGTCTTGACCCTAAAAAGGAACAGTGGTTCTCCTTAAGAATATTAACTTGGAGTTATCCCCAATCGTAGCAAAATTATTTAAATTCTACTTGAAGGAGAAATCCTTTCCAAGTCTGTGTAAGGTGTCAAGTGTATGTCTGGTTTTCAAGAATGTGGCTGAGTATTATTATCAAACTCTTTGAAGCTATATCAACAAGCATGTTGTTGATCAGCTCAATAGGGACAACCTCTTGAGTGACAAACAGTACAGATTTTCATTTGCCTGGTCCACTGCTGATATCTGAACTGTGATTACTCACACAATTAGTGAGGCACTTGATAACAAATACATCTTAAGGACAATTGCATTAGATATTTCAAAGGCCTTTGACAAGGTGTGGTATAAAGGGTTACTGCTCAAGCTCTCTAACTATGGAAGCACTGGAAGAGTCTTCTCAGTTCTAAAGTCATTCTTAATGGGTAGGTCCCTGAAGGTAGTTGTTAACAGCCAGTCTTCCAAATCCCAAGCAATGAATGCAGATGTCCCCCAAGGTTTGCTCCTTGATCCAACATTCTTTCCCACACTACATATATGATCTACCTAAGTGTATACTCCATTCATTTATGAATATCTATGCTGACGAGACAATGTTATATGAGTGAACCTGTAGGTACCTCCACGAAATCGCTAAAAAAAGAGCATAGCTTTATGAAAAAGACGCCAACCTTGCCGAAAAGAAAATTTTATTGTCTAAATGCTTATGTTATTATTAAGAGGAAAGACCAAAGTTTTTTTTAATTATTTTTTTAAAATTTTCTTTCTTTTTAGAACATTCTAAATTTTGATTAAAAAAACCTTGTTTCTATTTGTATCAGCGGTACTATTAAATAACATAGACAATTTTTAGCACGTTTTTTTGGTATGACACACATTAATTTGAAAAATCGTGCAAAAATAGAAATAACTGTCGGATGTTAATGAAACTTTCAGGAACTATTCACAGATGATCGAAATTATTATAAATATGTTTTTTTTTATTAAAGTCATGGTAGAAATATTTTTAAAAAATATTTATTACCCCCTCCCTAACTAATTTTATGAAAACGCTAGAAATTCGATCGCATCGGGTTTAGTGATTACAATAATTAAAAGCACAGGGCTTTGAGGAATGCAAATCATGTTTTTTTTTTGTTTTTAATTGGATCCGCAGTACCTGAAAATCAGCTCTAAATTGTAACATACAAAACTCAATAAAACAAAGATATTATTTAATTTCAAATGCTTTTATTTGCTTTTAGTTGTTTTTATGAATATGGACAATATTTTCTGAAAGCAATTTTTTTTTTTCGATTAAAAATGAATTTTTAATACAATTATTTGTTATTTCTTTAATTATAATAGATTTTACATTTAAGTTGTTAAAATATTATAAAATTAGTTAAAAAACGCATTGGCTTTCCTAAGTGTCCTTATGAGATAGATCTTTTTTAGCGCGTTGTAAATTGTATCATTTTGACTAATCAGAAGATCCGCAGTAATTAAGAAATGTAATTTTGTGCTTATAACCGGGCCGTAATTATAAAGTACGGAAGACCAACCAGAATATAATTAAGTTGCGTTATTTCAGTTAAGCATTGTTCTCCGCTGTTAATGCCTTTACTTTTGCGAAACACGTGTAGAGAAGTTAATTTGATTTTTCAATTTCAACTGAGAAGGGTACCTACAAGTATCAGTATCATCTTATGAAATTTATATGATCTTATTTTTATATTAATCTCAGTTATGCCATTTTTCCATAAATGAAATATCAAAATTAATAATAAAATGAATGCAAATACAAATAGCAGTAAAATGTAATAAATGTGCATAAAATTATAGTATTTTATGTACAGTTCTGATAAAATTTCATAAGAAAGGTACCTATAAATTAATTAGATAGCTTTCTTAGGAAATATGAAATTTAATTTCGCTCTTAACAGTCTTATTTTAATTTCTTTATAATATATTTTCCATAAAGCATCATAAACGTAAAGGTGAAAGCTAAGTATAAAAAAAAAAAAATTAGACCGCTGAAAGTTTTCGTTAAAAATAACGAGGTAAATAATTTGTTCACTTAAATGTAAATTATTTCACTTTTCTCCTTCCGTAGAACAAATTAGCCTCATGGAATTCGTAAATATGTCATTCATCACCTGTCAAGAGACGCGAAAGTTTATGACCTGCTTTGTTTTATTTTCAAATTACATCTTTTTTTTGGCTAAGTTAAGTTTGGTTCAAAATATTTTAAATAAACATTATAATTTCTGATTTTCTTAAAATAAGTTTTGAAAAATGATAATTGATATTTAAAAAAAATTTCAAAGTGAGATTTCAGTTTTTTTTTTAATGGAAAAAAATGGTCAATTTTGCTGACTCAAAAAAACTAGATTTTAACGAAAATTTCGGACGTGTTAGGAACGATTAAAAAATACTACCCCCAAAATACTTTGATCTTTCCTCTTAATAATAACAAACATTTAGACGATAAAATTTTGTTTTCGTCAAGTTTGGCGTCTTTTTCATCATGCTATACTCTTTTTTTAGCGATCTCGTGGAGGTACCTATAAAACCCTTGATGACCAGAGCTACTGCAGCTGATCTCTCTTCTGACCTAGCTCTAACAGCTCAGTGGGAGAAAAATTGGCTTAATGTCTCAAAAACCAAACTAGTGATCTTTCACCAATCATGATGAATAGGTGTTCCCTCAGGGAGGGCCCATGCCTTGAGCACCTATTGAAACTTAAACTCAACCCAAACCTCAAGTAGAACTCATACATATGATTCATTGCTAAAGATGCTGGAAAAATGGTCTGTTCACTGTACCACTCCAGCAATTATCTCATTCCTCCTGCTATCCTCTACCTCAGTCATGGAAAAAATGTGACCCGCGAGTCACATACGGCCTGTTTGGTTTTTCAGAATGGCACATTTAATTTTATAAGGAAAATAATGTTTCTTAAAATTTTGTTTTCAATTGTTCACTCACATTTCATCATACATAATCACATATATAAACAATGATTAAGTACAATATTTCCTGATTTTTGTAAACTTTTGGTGAAAATAACATTTTCATCATTTAAAACCACTGGCAATTTTCACTAAAGAAGATCATATGTGTAAACATATTTTGCTTTTGAAATGGGAAACATCCATAAGGATTTTTTCTTTGTAGAATATATATATATATATTTTTTATTTTCAAATGAATAAATTAGAAATTAATCACTGTTAGCGATAATATTATTCCAAGACTTCAATCTTTTAATTATAGAAAAATCTTTCTCCAAAGAAAAAAATCCCCATTTCTAAGGTATATACATATGGTATTCAGTAGTGAAAATAGCTGAGGTACCTACTATAAAATAATTACCTTGAATCTTTTTAGTTGTGCTTTCCTCTTTACCTTTTGTAAAGAGGGAATCACTACTAAAAAGATCAGGCAAAAAATGGATTACTACTGCCATATATGGGCACGTGTTGCCTCGTTTTCACTTTCCACTATCTATAGAGTCCAAAAGCGTCTTCACATCCTTGTGGGTGATAAATTATTATATTCACTTATGCACAAATACCCTTGGGAAAGGCATGAATCCACCCTTTTCTCCTCACCAGCTTTGGGTTAATTCGTACAACTTGTATCAGTAACTCATTAGTTTCTCAAAGAAAATTCTTGCAATCTAAAAGATACCTTCTGGTTAGAAAAGGTTGATAAGTTGTAAAAATTAATCAATCAATACTAGTGTTGCTACTACTGATAATAATAGTGTCTATGCTCATGGGAAAACTTGGAATGATCTTTAAAATTCATAAGAAATAGTAATAAAAATGAACAAAGAAGAAAATATTAAAAACCTGTAAAGTATACTGAAAAATGAAAATGATAAAAATGAAAGAATTTTCATTAACGTGAGTTTTGTTGTTATTGGTTCTCAATCTAGTTTTGAGTCTAAGTTGAGAAAACATGTTGACAATGTTTGATCAGTGGCCAACAAGACGATACACCAATGAATTTTGGTGTAAATATGAAAGTGAATTTTAAAACCAATCGTATGATGAATAACTTTTCGCTATCAGTTGTTCTTCTCTCACTTTGTCTAATATGTCTACATACAAACGGTCATCGTCATCATCATCATCATCATCATCATCCCACTTCTTTTTCCTCTCTTTATCATTCGGCCATCATTAATCTGTCAACAGGCATCTCTTCAATGAGCGCCGCTATTCACCCAGCAAGTTAGTCAGCTACCTTGTTCTATATGATCTACTTATTTAATCCCTGATTTTTTTTATAGAAAAATGGTGTAGCTGGATAGGGTCAGATGTGTTCATGAAACCGTAAAAGATATACTCTGGTTAACTTCGTGTTCAAACATGCCTGCCATGATAGATTCTGTTTGGTATCATCTTAAATGTTAATTTTCTGTTATTTTCATGAATTTATCTGGAAAAGATTTAGGTTGCGAACGTATATCTTTCTAATCTCCATTTAGATCGTCATCGCTTGATTTTGTTGACCCTTTAAAAATGCTGCTTCATCTTTTCTTTCTTCCTTTTTTTTATTTTAAGCAGATTAGAAGAATTGGTTAAAGCCACCAACTGCAGTTAAGACATAATTGATTTTTTGTATTTTTATATTTTTTAATAAAAAGAATAGCTTTTGAGTTTTTGTAAAAACTATCTACCGTAGTAAAAGTTAAGCAAAAAACTGTTTTGTCTTCTGTATCATTTTGAATCTTGACAACTATGATGTTTTCTTTTACCAGATTAATTTTTATCCCTAATTACGCTTATTTGACAAGGATTTTAATAGAGGATGCTACTTAAATTAGAAACCCGAACGAAGTCTGTCTCTGTAGTGAGAAATATTCTTAGTTTTACTTATATGGTAGAATGATCACCCATTGCTAAAGCCGTACATAATGACATGCAACCATCAGGAGGTTTGATGTTTGCATTCACTTTTTACTGGAATTGACTTTAGCTATATTTGCAACCAAACGACCTAAAAGGATATAGTGGCATTTGGTTCCTTGAGCAGTTATTTGAATGTATGAATAAATCAAAGCAAAGTTGAAGATGTGCATTTTTATGGTTCTGGCTTCTTCTCTTTTGACTTTCATTTGTGAATCGCAAGATCAGAATGGGAAAAGATGAGGTTCCGCGTGAAAAAAAAACGCACAGCTTTTGTCGGTCTGAGATGAAATTCCAGAAGTCTTGCCTGAAAATTTTCAGACAAGACACAGATTAACAGGTGGGTGTGCTTTTTATTTTTCTATTATTTGATAAATCTGCTATAAAAAAAACTTATAAAATGTATTTAGCAGTACTGAAGGTTTTTGCATGAAGTTGAAAGTTTTACAAACAGGATATGTTTATCACATCTTTCATGCGGACTTTATAAATATACAACTAAAGACTTTGGCATCCTGATTGAAATCAGTTATGAAAGGAGACTATATTCTTTTAGACAGTTTTTTGTTTGTTTGGGTTTTTGTTTTTATTTTGATAATAGCTATTTCCAAGGAGGAATGGGAATGTCAGGTAGTACTTTTTGTGAGTAAGGTATAGTGGGTGACTGGGTTCAACTTCACCCGTATTTTTTTCCATGGTGCAATCAAATGAGTAGACAGGACCAGAAGAGTGCGTGATAAGTATGGAGCTAAATTTTAATGGCTGTCTTGTGTGTGTGTGTGTGTGTGTGTTTTAAAGTGATACCTAAGGTTTCAAAGCATTTAAAAATATGAAAAAAAAAAAACTTGAAGATTTTATTTTTAAAATAATTTTAAAACTAATAAATTAAATTTAATATTTCCAATAAGTATTCCAAACCAAATTTAAATTGTTTAGAATATTTTTTCCTAACAATCGATGAAATCGTCCATATTGACAAATCTGTCAACACAACATATCATTCTTTATTAAAAATCTTTAAAAAATAAAATCTACTTTTCTGAAACGTTATTTGAGAAAAATTAACTGATTTAAAGTTTAATTAATCTGAATTGAAACAAATATCAATTTCAATTTAAGATATCGCAGATATTTTTTAACACAGAGGTGGGTGTTTTTTTACCTTTTTGATGATGTATCGGCATTCTGATGATTAGAAAATTTAAGTTAGGAGGAGGTAACAGAAATTAATTACATAACCCCCCTTTTTTTAAATAAAACTACACAGTAAATTTTAAATATTAAGCATTCTAATGTTTTATTGAATTTTAGGTTCTGTGGCTTTATAGCTTTAATTACAAAGAGAATTATTGAGAAAATGTTAGAAAATTCCCAATAAATTTAACATTTACTATAGTTACCGCTCATATTTTCTGATAATATTGTGTATGAACGCCCGTATTTACAAAAATCGACACGTTCATATACGTATATAAATTCAAAACCCTTTTTAAAATACTGGGGATCGTTAAATTGTAGAGCGCATTTCCACGTAGAATTAGTAAATAGAATTTTTATTTAATAATAATTGATCGATACAAATTAATACAGAAATTTAAAAGATTTAAAAGTTTATAAATTATTCTTATTAAAAAAAGATTCATTATTCATCGAACATCTTAAAGTTAATGTTATATTTTATTTATAAAAGCAATTAAAAAAGCTTTTCTAATTAAATAATGTTCTAGTTTTAATGCATTTTTATTTTACGATTCAGAACAGATTTTCTGTAACTGGGGGTCCTATTTTACTAAAAAAAAAAAAATGATGATTTGAATTCTCCTAGGACTTGTCGTTACGTGCTACAAAAGTGAATTTCTTTAAAATTCATAAAATTAAATGATGGTGGGTGGTAACAGATGCAAAAACAAAATATATTTTTTACAAAGATTTTCCAATAAAAGAAATATTCAGAAATTAATTAAATTATTTTTTAAATAAGTCCTGAAAGTTTTATTAGAATTCGACAATTATCTGGCTTTGTAAGATTTCCCAGATCAATGTATTTTTCACCGCAAAAGACGCACAAATTTTCCGTACAAATTTACTCTCCGACGAATGTTGTTTTTTGTTCGTGTACGTTTTCATAACCGAACCTCATCTTTTCTGGCTTTATTCCATTTCTGGTATCATTTTCATTGTAAAAAGTAATTTACACTTCAGACAAACGAAACCCTATTATGGTACTAGTACTTTAATTTGCTTTAAGTGTATCATTTTTTTTTTTTTACTTTGGATGAATTGGGGAATGAGAATAAAGTCGGTGGGAACGTTGGGATAAAGACAGATGAAGATGTAAGTCTGAAACAATTATTTTGGTTGCAAGGCCACTCAGTGCTGATTTGTCTGAGGTCTCTTCCAAGCTGTCACATCAAGCAACTAATTAATACCAGCCGTTAATTAGGAAAGGCTTAATTAATTGTCCTTTGCTGGTCAGAGTCCAGATTTCAGGACCTTGGCTTTTTTTTTAATAGCAAACGTCTGGTAGTTTTTCTTTATTTATTCATGCCTTATTTTCACCTTTTCATCAGGTTTAAAACGAGCTAAGAAGTGTAAGTCATGCTTTTTTTTTGTTCATGACTAGTTTGCTATTGAAATAAATGCCAGCATCCACATATTTTCATCTACCGAGTCGCTTCAACGATTTACTAGAAAAATGATATTCGAATGATGTTTAAATGTAAAATTAATTATTTCTTCACTATAGAAAAATATTATTCATTGATTCGTTCAAACTATTTTCCTCGTTTTTTAACTTTTTTATCCGCTTCACCTTCCGACCACCCACGGGTGACTGCCACATTCCATAAACTTCTGGGACCAAAAAACAAACAAAAAAACCCAAAAAAACTGTAAATCATTGGTTTAAAAATAAAATAAAATTGTTCCATCATAATAATACGAAATTTTTCGAGTGAATTTTGTTTCAGTTCACTATAGTCATATCTCCTGCCTGACTCAGCCAATCTACAAGAACCAGATTCTAGATTTTCTATTTAATATCGTCGTTTCACTTTTGTTATCTTTCTTTAATTACATTTTGACGCCGATTTAAGATGATTTTTTATACGAAGATTTGCTTTTTAGCTAAGTCTGAAACAAGAATGATTACAAGAGTCGATACACCGTGAGGAAATAACTCACTGATCATTTAATAATGGTGTGCGAGATGGATTTATTGTGCTATGTTAGGTACCTTTGAGTTGTTATGGAGACTTAATTTTAAATATCAATAATCACAACAAATGGATTCGCTGCAGATGAATATTGTACGGGAAGTGAGCAATCTTGAACCTGTTCTTTTACAGGAAAACACTACAAATAATATCCGTAATCCAAAAAACGCAGAGAACGCTTGCAGACTCGCATTCTATGCTGAAAGTCACGTGTATTCTATGGTAAAAAAAAAACAAAAAAAAACATTTAATTGCGGTTTGACATTTGCTTTGATGAAAACTTTCAAAAATAATCAACAACGGACAGGAATGCATTATAAAATGTTTAAAAAATTTTTTTTCTTGTTTATAAACATTTACCAGAGAAACTAATGACAAGAAAAAATGGATAATTAAAATGTAAATATTGCGATAATTTTAAAACTGTGTTTAGTTAGAGGCGCTCTTTTTCACCATAAGCCTTGTACCGAGTAGTTAGAAATTCACATTTACAAATTTTACAATACATTGCATTGCATAATTATAAATATTTCCAGGGGAGATAAATGTTATCTCATGAAATAAAATTTGTATTTTTCTCGTGATAATATTGTTATACTGAAAATATCGCGAGAAAATTTGCAAACCGCTTGGAGCAATCATGTCAAGTTTTGTATATACCTGTTGCAAGGAATGCTAAATAATCTTCCAACAATTCAGAGTCGTATATAAGATTTTTTTCTGCTGAAAATTCGCTTATTGGTCTTTGTGTTTATGAGTTTCGTAAATGTGGGCTTGTGCCAGACAATGATGAGCCAAGAGAACGCTTTTATAACCTGGATGTTTTTCTTTCCGATGTCCCGATGAATCAAAGTGACCTCTGGTCAATAACATCATGCTACTGGAAAATTTTTGTAGGTCATTCTATCGCTGCGATAATATGATGCGCCAGCAGTTATCTTATTATTTGTAACTTAGCTTTTTTTTTTTTACTGAATAACGGTGGTTATGCGACATGATATTGAATTTTCGAGATGCTACATGAGTATATGCAATCAGGTATGTTTCAGAGTTGTTCCTAACTGAGTTGAATTTATATTGTGTATGGCTAAAGAGAATTTTTAGTGTGGTCTGCAACATTCTTAATCGGTTTAAATATTGGTGACTGAAGTAACTGGTTGTAAATACTATCTGGAAATGTTTCTGTATAGTGCTCCTGGGACCAGATGTTACCCGCACACAATGGAGTGTTTCGTTATCTTTCTGGAACAAACTATCAGCATCGGGAAACATGGTGAATGGATTTATAGGATTGCAAATGGGCTGCAAAAAGATCTGTGTATATCACACCTGTCAAGATATATTCCTTTTTTTTATTTTTTACAAACAGGACACACATCACACCATTACAGAGCCATCACACACTCTTATGACAGACTGGATTCACACCTCATGTGATCTCCTTCAAACATGAACTCGACCGTCTGTCAAAACAGATAGAAATATGATGAGTCTTCCACAATTCAATAGCATTGTTTTCTGACTTTTAGACGCAGTAACTGATGTTGTGGTGTCATAATAGTACTCTTGTTGACGGTTACCAAAAAACAAAAAACATAGTATGCAGTTTACGATGTACAGATTACTGCGTTGAACGAAAACAAATGTAGAATTGGGATGTGATTTGAATTTGACCTAATGTTTTCCTTCGTCTGGTGATTACCATTCTTGTCAATTGTTGGTGATCCCATTTTTGCAATAACCCTGGGTATCCTCAGTTTTCACTTGAGTCAGGCTAGAATTCGTCTGTTCCTGGTATACTCTTATTACTAATGACCAAGTCAGAACTAGAGCACTTGCTACCTCGAAGATACTGTCCTATCTTTCTGGCTTTAACAATTATTCTGCGATCGTTGTTAAATCATGTCCGTGTCCAATGACTACCACAGGTATATCGCCTCTTTGCCTATTATCACACGATTGAATTTCTGTTTATTTCAACAAATGACGGGGAACAAAACCATCCAGTGTAGTGTTGGGTCTAATTTTTGGGCACTTCAGTTTATAAACTTATGCCCTTTTTTAAAAAATGAAATTTCTCCCATTTTTTTTAAAAGAGCAAATTTTCTATGAATTACATCTACTTCGGTTTATGACATGTTGGTCATGTTTTGTTTTGACTAGATGAGGTTAAATAATTACATAGCCTTACCAGAGCTGATTTTCTGAAATTTTTTATTTATGTGTTTAATGAAGAAGCGTTGGGTTAAAACTAAAAGTGCATTGACAAAGAAAATATATTGAAAAATGAATATTTCTTGTATAAAATATATATTTTTAAAATATGTACCTACGTTGCACGTATGCCTAAAGATGCATTGGTACCTACTTAGTCCAAAGATTCGCTATATACCCGTTGTTACAAAAAAGTCGTTGGGAGATTGTCAAAGCTGGAAACATGATTTTTTTAAGGTGTAAGTTTTTGTTCATATCCTAACAAAACCTGCCAAAGACCGTTCCTAAACACTAAGAGTAATTCAGAAGAGAATATGTCTGACTTTTCAATCATCATAATAAAGCTAATAAAAAGAAGTTAGTTGTAATTTATCAGCATAATTTATGATTTTCCTAATGTTTTTGAGTAACTTGCTTTATGCTTTGGTCAGAGTTCAAAATTAGACGACTAGACTTGAAGTTTTTCTTTTTGAGAATAAGATCAAGTAACTTACTTCTCTCTCTCAATTACACATGTGACATATGTCGTGAAAAATAAATAATTGTACCTAGGAATCATCTTTAATTACCTGCCACATTATTACTTATTTTTCATTTCCTAGACTTTGGAAAAAAACTATGACGAGAAAGAAGTTAGAGATAGTGATTGAGGTTCAAAGGTTGCGGCATAAATATCGAGAAGCTGACAACTACAATAGAAAAACTTGTCTTGTTTCAAACGTACACTTTTATAAAGATTAGTTAAAAAAATGCAGTCGAACGTCAACGACTAAACTTGAACAAGCGATTATGATTTTCAAAATATATATCAGCTGGGTTTTAAAATTATAAAATTATATAAAAAAATAAAATAATTGCGACATCTCTTTAAATACTTTGTCTTCGAAATCCTCTTACGTTGACAACATTATTTTTAAAAACGTGTAGCTACAGTAGCATTTCATTGGTTCTCAAAATGAGAGAAAGGGATAGATAATGTATTTTAGAAGTATTCATTTACGTATGCATTTCACATTACAAATTGTAATTTTCAGTGTAACAAACAAAAAATTTCTCTTGGACTGATTATTATTTTTTTTATTTCTCTCTTTAATCGTTAAAAGTTGTTCTGTAACTTGTCTCACTCAAAAAAAAATTGATAATAATGAAAATAAAATACATAAAAGTAAAACAATAAAACAAAAGCGGAAAGCCTAATTATTTCGAAACGTTCAGTCAAAGACTCAAAACACCCAGAAAAAAAAAAACGGCCAGTTGAATTAGGCCGCATGTTTGTCGGGTTTGCTTCGTGTGTCAGGTGGGCCCTAAAAATATTTTCTTTTTAGTCTTATTAAGTAAGTAACCTTTGGTATCCACCCCCGTAGCGGCTGTACAAACATCACTGTTACCATAGAAACTTATGGAAGCGTACGTATTTATTTTAATTAAAATCTTTTTTGTGTGGTTGACGACAACCACACATGAAAGATGTTATTTCTCTTAGTTCCTAAAAAACAAATTCACAATTTTAGTTTTTACCTCATCTGAGGTGATTAATTTGAATTGTACGCATTATTTTGTGTTACTTTTTATTTGCAAGTCTTCAAAGTTTTTCAAGGATAACTCAAGTGAATAAAATTAATTTTCAAAATTAAGTTTTTAGGAAAGAATCTGGTTAAATTTCTGCTGTAATTGAATTTTGTTCGACTATTTATGGAATGAAAGAGTGAATAATTGTTTGCTGTCAGAGAAAACAACTTGCTTTTTTTGCTTTAAAAAAGTTTTTTTTTCGCTCTAATGAAAGTCTGTTTTCATCACCCTTTCACCCACTTTATTTGTTAAAAAGAATAAAAAATCTACTTTCAACACCAACAGTCAAGAATTTAGAAAACTATTTTTCACGGGTTTTAATTTTTTTTTTTTTTAAAAAAAAAGAGAAGATTTTTGCCCTTTTTTACGAGTTTGATTCCAGGAGATAAAAATTATTTGAACATGTGTGAAAGAAGCATTTTTATTTCGTAAAGATGATGATACATAATTTATCGTTTCTTCCGCTAATAAACTTTGTTGTAATAGAACGAAACTAGAAGCCTTTTTAAATGCTTACTTTAGTTTATTTTTTATTTTTTTTTTAGCTTTTTCAAAGCTATTTTTCCGCTCTGATAACGAATTTTTTAAAAAGATTTTTGTAATTCATTTTTTATAAAAATCTAAAAATGAGATTTTTCTCACAAAACTAAGAGAAATTATTTCTCTTTGCTTGATAAAGGAAATTGATATACGCTTTTTTAGTTTTACTTTTTTTAAATTAAAATTGATCTCTTCTTCGTTTCTATCAACAATTATTCATATCTACGTCAATTTTTTTTTTATTTTTTGTTTAACAGAAAAAGTTAGGGACAAGCTGTTGCGAAAGTTGGTTTTTATTTTTTAAATATGGAACACGATTTTCACATTGTGTGTCTATCTCTTTTTGTATGTGTATGAGATATTTTTTCTTTCATTTTTCTTTTGTCACTTGGGTTTTCCATTTTTCCTGGCTTGTTTAATGTGTGCACTGTTCTATGACTTTTTCTAATGTTTCGGTCGTGAGCAGCAAAGACTTACTTAAATTTTTTCATCTTTCTTTACGCTTTACCCTTTTCCCTTCGACCCTTGATGTTTCAGTATACTTTTTCAACGGATGTGTGTATGTAACACTCCCAGACAAATAAGAAGTGCTATCTTCACTTTTTTGCGTGTGTGTGTTTTTGGGTGATGCTCTAAATGGCTTAAGGGTAGGGGAAGAGGGTGGAGGGTTTATGGTGGTGCCGGACAATATCACTTGCTTGTTGCCATGCCTACAGCTGTCAGGTAGACAGGCTCTATTTATCAGAACGGAAAAAAACATTTTCAGTTTGGACAGAGGGAAGCAGGCAAGAAGTTTCTACTACTACTACTACTACTACCACCACCACCACTGCTAATAGAATTACTTGTATTTCTTTCAATATTAGTAGTAGCATTAAGTTAATTCAATTCTATCAGGATTGTGTCAGCATCCTTGTACTTTCTATCCTTCCTTTTCCTCCATCAACTTAAAAGACGAGAAACGCCATCCAACCACTTGTCATTTACCCACCGACTCTCGGAGCAATTAGTTATCCATTTTCTTCCTCGTCCTTATCTGTAGCAGCAGCAGCATTTTAAAGATGACTATTCCCGATACAGGTATTTTTTCTCTGTTGCATCTGTTAACTTTAATTAATAGCTTAACCAACATGACATTTTCTCGTGATAGACTTTTCGTTTTTAGTACAAGCCTTTTTGTGTTTAAGTGTTTTGGTTTTATTTCTTGAAGTCATCCATATTTTAAAATTTTATCTTCGTTTTGCTAAAATGTGAATTGTAAAAACAAAGTAAACCAATTCGTATTATCACTATCACACCATCTGAAACTTTTTTTTTTTTTTAAGTTTCCTACGGTTTGCGGGGAAAAGAAATTTATTGCCTCCAAAACTGTATGTTTTTTTATTTTATTTTATTTTTATTTATTTTACTCTGGAAATTTTTTTTATTTCATCGTCATCTTTTATGTGCGTTTTTACTTTTTAAAGCTATTTTTAGCTTAGTCGATTTTACTTGCATATATTTTCATTTTTTTTTTTTTTTTACTTACCTGGAAAGAAAAAGGTCTTTACTTTACGTCAGCTCCATCACAAAAAAAAAATTGTCTGAGCGAGTAAAAATGTATAAATTAATTATTTTATTTAATAGTTTTTATGACGTTAAAGAATGTTTAAACTAAAAATTTAAAATGTTTTTGTTTATTGCCAATCACTTAATTTAAAAGCCAATATTTTTCTTTTAGTTTTACCCTTCTCCTCCTAACTTCCTCATCATCACCTGATGTCTATCTCCTCACCAATCCACACTGATTATTTTTCTAATCTGGTACTTTTCTTCTTCACTGAAAACCAGTTTCACTTTTCCATCATTTAAAAATGTTTCAGAAAAGAGTTGTGAAAGTTGTTGTTGTTGTTTTTTTTAACCTCATCTTTCTTCCTTCTTCATCAACAAGTGCTTATTTTTAAAATGGCGGATTCATTTTCATAACTAAAGTTAGAACAACTTGCTGCTTGCATGATTGATAGTTTTAAATAATTGAGTGTCTTTTTTTCTATTTGTTGGATTTGCTTGCATCACTTCGTAAAGGTCATAATTAATACCTTACTTGTTTAATTTTACATTTTTTCCCTAACTAGTTATGGACTTTGCACTTTTCTCTTGTTCGTTAATTCTGTTACACCTGTGAAAAAAAGTACTCGTCATTTTCCGATCTACACACGTTTCCATTTGTTTTTAGTTAATCATCTCCCACCAACATAAAAAAAAACATCGTAATACTTGATTCTATTTTAAATCGAAGTTTGTTTTTTTTTTTAAATATTCTGAAACCTTTTTTTATTTCTGTCCGGATTGTTTGAAGAAAAAAAAAAGATTAGCTTTTTCCAAAGTAAAACGAAACTTCATCAGTTGAAATTTTATTAGCATAAATTTATTTTCATTTTTAGCTATAGAAACGTCTCACTCCCTCTTTTAGTTATCTGAAACAAAAAAACAAAATTATCGTTTGATGGAAAATTAAGTAGCCTATTACTTCCGCTTCTTAAAATGTTACATCATTATTTAAATATTATTCATTAAGTCCGTTTCACAACTTTAAATATTTCTCAAACTTCCTTATGTTTTGTAAACACTAAGTTGCAGCGGGACATAGTAAATAAAAATTATCACCTCGAGAATATGTAGAGAAAATAAACAAACAATAATTCCAGAATGGACCTTCATCTGACTGACGCTATAACCACGCATCATGTGGCACATCACTGCAGTTTGTTCTTTTCTACTTTTTTTTTTGTACCTAAGCCTATCACCTGTTTCCGAACTTTGTCAACAGTTAAAACTTTAAAAATTTCGTTTGAAATTCTATTTCAGTTCAAAGAAATAAATGATTCATTTTCATTTGACGTGAAAAATGAATAAAGATTTAAGACCAATAGAAAACTGACAAGCAGTAGTAGTAGTAAAAAAAAAAAAATGAGTTGTACTAGTAACTAATTGCTTGCCAAAGATACTTCGTTAATTATTATTTTTAAAGTAAGACTAAAACTTTCTACGGTCATTAACTAAAAAAAAAAGTGGGTGGAAACCCCATTTATCAAACTTTACTTAATAATCATAAATTTTTTCCATTTTCTTTTTTCTTCTCCATATTCCTTTCGTGATCGTACTACTAATCGAGAAATGTTGTTGATATTTTTCAGTTTTTTTTTTTTTTTTTAAATCTCCAGTATAAGTATATTTTTGTGCATGTTTGCGGACTCGTCGGTTTGTGATTGTAATTTCTCGGCGAACAGCACTAACTACAAGAACAGTAATACTGTATCTCTTGGTTTATTTTTTTATTCAAATTTATGAAACATTTCAAGTAGTTTTTGTTGGTATTTCTTTTTCCTTTCTTTTTAAATTAATAATTTGTATTTATTCAGGTATATGAATGTACTTCCTCTACACCATTCGCTACAACTAAAACAATTTGTAGTTGAACCTAAAGATTTAATTTTTAACAGAAAATCTAATAATCCCTGTATTCCTCATCACTTTTTTTTTTTTTTTTTTTTACTGGAAGCGAGTTTTCTCCTGGAAACTTGACTTTAAAATACAGAAGATTGAAAGAAAAAAAGGGTAGTTAGGCTCTCCAGAATGAATGAAAAAGATTCGCATAACGATGGACTTAATGCTTAAAAAAAAAAAAAATGCCAACAGGAACTTATAAACTGGGAGCTTTTAAAAAATAGAAAACAATGTAATAATCGTATTTTTTGCGGCTGGGGGGGGGGGGATTGGTCGAAATGTATTTTTTTGTTTTGTTTTTCAATTTCATATAAATTTTAAAATCAAAACTCGTGTTGGAAAATATTTTATCCACGAAGTGTCAAAAGTTAACTTAAAAGCAAGGAAAAATCATTTTTGTTGATTTTTTTATTTGAATGAAGCATTTAAAACTGGTTACAAATTACAAGCGGTCCTAAGGACGATCGATTATTCCACATATCTACAACACATACACATTCAATCAATGTACCTTTTTCTTCGCAAAAAAACCCAACAAAAACAGTAACATTTATTTAAATTTTCAATTATTTTTTTCAGTAGAAAATGCAAATTTGAAATAAAAGGATTGGGTAAATGCAACAACTACACTTATGTCTCGGCCACCAGCGAGTCGGTCAATCCTGTCATGTGATACACCTGGGTAATAATTATCTGTTTGTATCGGATGCCCACTTGACTTTGATTGTCCTCTGTCTTGTCTCCTCCATTGAAAGTTGTTTTGAGTTCTCGTACAGTATATGTACATTAATGGGTAAACGAAATACAAAAAAAATCTTTAGGAACGTTGTTGTTGTCAGTAGTTAAAGAATAGTTCTTTAACCAGAGCTGAAAATATTTTTTTTAATAATAAAACTACTTTTAAAATAGAGATAAAGAGAACGGTATAGTTAGTTCTGCGTATCAAACAATTTTGACATACCAAATACTGATTTATCTCCCTTACATCAGAGTAAACCTCTTCTTAACCACTTTAAATTCTTTTGAAATGAAAAGTCATGTAATTGAAATAAAATGGAAAATGACGTTCGCAAATATATTATAATTTATTATTTATTTCAACTATTTTCCCCATTAGTAAGACTGAAATTAAATTCAACATTTGTAATGATTAAGTCGGAAAATTTGTAAAAGTAAAATGTACCTTCGTTTACAAATTCGGAAATCTAAATCGCATTTAATTTGGTTTGCTAAATTTAGCTATTTCTCGAAATCCAACTTTTTTCGGTGAATCCTCAAAAACTTTTGTAATTTCCTCAAATAAAATATGATAATTGAACTTTATTGACGTTCATCGCTGAAATAGCTATACATGAACAGGCAATTAAATGGGGTGGGGGAGAAGAGAAATCGCATGTGAGTCGACAAAACTAAAATATTCAAATCTATATACCATTCCTTATTGAAAGGTGTGGGCTCATATAGCTTGTATCTAATGAATGTAAGGGAGATCAATCAGTATTTGCCATGTTAAAAAATAAGTTGAAACTATAAAATCGACTATATACCGAAAAAGATTTTCAGCAACAGAGAAAATGTAAAAATTGATCTAGACATTAAATAATTTCTCTTTATTCATCTTTAAAGAAAAATTAGTTATATGTATATAGGAATAATGAGACATAAATAATGTTTTGCTTATTAATTGAAATGTTTAAGTCATAGCCTTTGTTGAATTTAAAAAGAAACACCAAATAATAATTAAAAATAAAAAGTATAAAAAATAGAACTGAAGATGAAGACATAATAAATTCGATTCCAAATATTTGCCTGTTACAATTTACAAATGAAAATTACTTTAGGCAATTGGATAGGGAGATTGATTAACAAAAATGAACAAGATGAGCTACAACCTTGACTTTTCGTCTCTATGCTTCTTCAACCAAGTTTAATTAAGCTGAATAGAAATTCTATTGAATTGCTTCTTTTTCTGATGACTTTGCCAGAAGGACACTGAAAAAATAGACTTACTTTCTTTCACATGATACAGACAGACTTAATTCCATAATCAATAGTTGACACACCCTCCCAGCATATCCTTCTCCTCCCATTACCCTCTGAACTTTGTTTGTTGACACACACACATTCTTGTTTTTCAATGTGCCTGTTGTTCACATCATCTCCCTTGGTAACCTAAGTTATCTGATGGCAAGTGGGTGGGTTATTGTTTGAACAGGTATCCAGTGTTATGGGATGAGCAATGGGGTGCTAAGGAGGAGAAGGTGGAAACCTCTGTCGTGGCACCGGAGAATGTGAAACACCAGACAGATGGACTTTACTAACTAGTCTGCTGATATGTCTAGTACAAGACAATAAATTATTTTTTTTTTTTTTTTTTTTTTTTATTATTTTGTCTCAAATTTTAAACCTCGGGTAGAAGAGAAATAGAATGGGAACATTTGGAGTGTTAATTCAACAATCCATCAACAAATTTTATTTACTTTTTTTAGCATGGCCTAGGTATGTCCACTTTTCGCTAAAAAAGTGGCATATCCTGATGAAAAAGGTCCCAAACTTAAAAAAAACAACGTTTCATCCCGAAAAACTTTGTTATTAATAAGAGGAGAGACCAAAGTATTTTAATTATTTTTTTAGCACGTTTAAATTTGTGGTTGAAAATCTTTTTTTTAGGTCAGAGGTCACCTATTTAGCATTAGCTTTTTTTACTATCCCTTTTCACTTGAAAAACACATTAATTTGGAAATTCTTGCAAAAATCAAATAATTGTCGGAATTTAATGAAACTTTCAGAACTTATTCCAAAATGAATGAATTTAATTTAGAAATGTTTTTCTTTCAGAAAGTCATGGTAAAATTTTTTTTTCACGTCTGATACCCCACCCCTTGCTTAATTTTATGAAAACTTTAAAGCTACTAGTAGCCTCTCTTTTTATTTTTTAATTAAAGAAGACTTTGAGGAATATAAATCATAAATTTTGTGTAAAATTTTGACTCGCAGGAACCCGAATGTAGCTCCGAATTTAAAATACAAAAATGCAAGAAAACTAAGACATTATTTTATGAAAACAGCTTTTAATGGATTTTATCAGTAATTAAGGACTTTTTTGTTTGACGTCAAAATTTTTTACAAGAATTGTTTTTTTTTTTTTTTTTTTCAATTCTAAATAAAAAAAAAAGGTGATAACATTGATAAATGTTTCAAAAATAAATTTGAACAGTTGCCCCTCAAGTTTTTCTCACATTAAAAAGACATATTTTTATAGATCATAAATTAGAAAGCTTATTACAATCTGTTATTCGCAGCATATTTTAAAATAATTTTTTATTATGTCAAAAAATGTATTAAAATCATCTCCGACAAAACTATGGATGGCCATTTCTGAAAAAAAAATCATGCTAGAATTATTCCCCTTGATTGAGTGAAATTTATCAATCTTTTCATTCTGGACGCACGTGTCAAATTCTCATTATTGTCGCATTGTCAATGCCTTCTAATTTTTTTTTTTTTTTTTTTTATACATATAATCAATTTCTGCTTTTTCAGTGAGAGACATACTACAAATATTAATTATTATTATTTTTAATTCAAATTTAGGGACGGAAACAATAAAAAAGGGGTCTTTGGGCAAAATTCTCAGAAAAATATTTCATAACTAAAAGTTAGTAGCTGTTTAAAACACTTGTTTTTGTCATATGAAAGACATGCGGCGAAAAAAAAAAAAACAATATCGTCTGCTAAGTCTTGTCATCACTCGGGTCAGTAGGTGTTAACAAATAAAACACATTTTTATAGCAAACCTGAACTGACTTTATTTAAGTTTAGTGGGGCTATAGGAAACCTCAAACAGCTGTGCTGAGATAAAACTTAATTTAAAAAAATAAACATAGAATTTTATGTGTAGATAACAATATTGTTACAAAATTTTTATCGTATAAAATTTAAATTATAAATGTATTTTTTCGTAATTTAAATGTTATTTTTATTCCAGAATTCTCCCTCAAACGTAAGGTAAAAAAACAAAAAAATTGGAAGTGTGTGTATATATATATATATATATATATATATATATATATATAAATATATATATATATATATAAATAAATCTAATGACCAGGTTCACTTAAAACTAGAACGATTTATATCACTTTTGCCTTACTGTCTGGTAAATTCCCCTGACGTAAGTTGTTGACAGATTATCACAGTTAACAGCCCCAAAAACCAAGCACCACGGTTGGAAATGTCTTTTTAAAAAATTTTCTAATAAAAACGTAAGTAACTCTTTTGAAAAAAGTATAATTGAATTTTACAAGATTTTTAAACGGGGAAATTTGACTTTTGTTTAAAACTGTATATAATGGCTGACATGATTGATTTTATGTAAATTTTGATGACTCAAAAAAGCAAAAACAAAAAAAACAAGATTTTTAGCTAAAATTTCAGATATACTAGAAAGAATCAAAAAATTAAAAAAAAATACTCAAAAAATACCTTGGTCTTTCCTCTTAATAATGACAAACATTTACACAATACAAAATTTTTTTAAAACCAGTTTGGGGCTTTTTTTTCATCAGGGTATGCTATTTTTTTTTTATTTTTTTTTTTTTTTTAGCAAATTATCTGTTATATTTTTGCAAACAGTCAAGTTGAAGTTTAACATTTCAAAAGCCGGTTTCAATCGTTTAAAATAAAATTTTGGATAAAATAATTTGCTTTCAATATAATGTCTCTGATTATTTTCTTTCTCTGGCTAAGAGCTGATGTATAAGTAAGATTTTACCTGTTTCTTTTTAAGTTGCTTATCATCTTAACATGGATATTTTATTAACTTCCTCTCAGATTATTATATGGAAGATTTTGCTGGGTGTGGAAGTGGGCTTGTCTTGCTGCCTGGAACAATTCACCTGCTAAAAGTAGCTCTGTTGCCATTGTTGTTGATATTCAGTTTCATATGAGACTCAATATGGCACTCAGCTGAGGAGTGGAAATGGATTATGACTATTTAAAGACTAGGATTTTTTTCATTTCTTAACAAATGTTTTATTGTCAACAAGCAAATTCATTTTTAATGTATCCAAATTGTATTTGAAATTGTAGCTCACTTGGCAGAAACACTTTTGTATCAAATAGGAGTAATTAAGAACAGTTTGGTGAATCCACCAGCAGGAGGATATATATACTGTATTTTCTTAATAGACTTCATATTTGTGTTCAGTCAATAAAACTTCTTTCAATTCTAATGTTTTTTCTTCACAAAAGTATTAATCCAAATATCTTAGCACTTTAACAGACCTTGTCTTCCACATCACTGGCACAACACAAAAATGATAGGAAACAAAGAGAAATTGAATAATCTTTGTATTCCTTGTTGCTTGTCATTATCTAATCTTGACATGTATCTAATCCAGAAGGGGGTTGAGATGGTAATGTTAGTGACTATATAAACCTCAAACAAGCCTGGTTGTTATAGTAGAAGAATAAGTTGAAAGTGAAAAGATTTCTAGGTCCTATTTCAACTGGCATCCTATGACATTCTCTCAATTTACGACAAAGTGGGCATGATTATTAAGTGGACATATTATTATCATCAATTAAATGATTTGACCACTTTACAGATTATCTTAAGTTTGTAATATAGTTTAGTGACATACAAAAATAACTATTAAAACAATTTTATTGATAAAGCAATAAATGTTTTATTGCATTTTATAGTTAAAAAAGAAACAAAATTAAAAATGACAATTTGTCACATGTTAGGATCTGTCATCAAATTATCACAAAATATTTTCTCATTTTTTTTTTTTTTTCAACCATTAGCAGTTAATATCTAAACTATAATTTGTTTGTTCTTATAAGAAATTATATTCATAAACTAAAGGATTACCTAATGCTTTAAGTTTCCCTTCATTAATGAACTTATTGTAAAAAGACTTACTTTTCATTTTTTTTTTTTTTTTTTTATGAAGGTTACTCTGAAACTAATGCCTCCTGTCAAGGGTAAATATTGATTAGTAGTAGTGTTTTAACCACTCCATCAATGTTTTTTTTTTGTACCCTTTGATATTCATCATCATCATTTGCTGAAAGTTTACAAAAATCAAACAGTGGATGTAAGGTAGGCAATGTGTGTGAAAAAGTGTCACCTCCACTGGGGTAGATTTTTACAAGTGTACAGTACAGGCTGTTGTGTATCGCTAGTGATGCATAGCCAATGGTGGCAATTATGTGGAATAAGTGTTTTGTTGCTGAAAACTTGCTCTATCCACTGGTGTTATTGTGCTCCTGAGATTTGGTTCAAGCATTCATTTTTTTTTTTTTTTTTACCTACTTTCAACATGATAATAGGTCCAAAGTTACTATCAAGAATGTATGAAGATTGGGTGAAATTTTAGAGAATGATGGAAAACTTTTAATAGGAATTTTAATCATCTGAACTGTACATACATACATACAGGGGGGGATAAAATTTGTAAAATTACCTTTCTCATTAAAACAGCTTTAATGTTTTGTTGATTAGGAGTATAAAACAAATTTGCATGGAAAGAATTTTATAAACAACAAACATGATTGAAATGTGTAAAAAGGAAAAACAAAATCTAACAATTTTTTTTCTTTTTTCTAGTGAAAACAATACTACTTTAGAATTGAGCTTTTATTATTTATTTTTATTTTTTCAAGGTTTGTATTGATAAGTTATGATCTCTATCTTTCAGATTATCTGATCAGAAACTCTAACACTCCTCCTACCTTTTTACTTGGTTTGACTGTTGTATTATTAGTTACTTTCTTGTTGTGACTGACCTGTCTTTTCAAATCGAACATGAAGCATGTTTACTTAGGCTCCTATCATCCTGTGTCAATATTGAATTTACATCTCTTCTCTTTCCTCCAAACTACCCTATTTAGGTGTCCCCAACTTTCATATTTTCTTTTCATCTCTTTTTATATTCTTTTATTCATTTTATCCGCAACCCTAACCACCAAATCTTTTCTTTCTTTCAGGTTGTTACATATCTCTTCTTATGAAGAAAAAAAACCTATCTCTGTTCTCTCTTATTTAATCCAATTTTTTATTTTATATTTCTGTTATTTTTCCTCTAAGAATTCTTTTTTTTTTTTTTTCCTCCAGTCTATTATAGTTTTCATCTAATTTAATAAGTGTTTCTGATGTTAACTATTTATTTGTGGGTACCTTGTCATGGTGTAATGGTTAGTTGGCAAGCATGTCTTGCAGGTCATTTCTACTGAATAATGAGTTTGATCCTCACTGGGCGCTTCATATTTGTGACCTTCTCAAAAAATAAGTAAGCTTAATAAGTAACTACTTGTTTGAATTGTTTTATATCATCTGTTGCTTCGTTCTTACTAAGACATTCTTGTTATGATTCATCTGTGGTTAAGGTCAGTGTCTTGGAGACTGCACACATTCTCACTCAGTTCAACTTCTATATCTTTCTAATTGAATTTGATGGACTTACATCTCTTACTCCAGATTTAACTCTGAAACTAAGAAAGCAGCTTAAACAATTGCTTGACCACAGTATCACAGCTCAGCAAGATACAATTACATTTTTGAAGAATGCATATCTGCTCATTTAGATCTTCTCAATAGCCCATAATGATCATATTTTTGTATCCAAAATGTAAACAAATAATTTCTAAAGAATCAATGGATTCATTATTCAGCATTATTTCTTACTACTTTGCAGTAGAAGTACATAAATGCTATTTCTACTGAGAAGGAAAGAAAATTTATTTTTGAAGCAAAGGCTAGACTTAGTTTTTGTTTATTTTTCTTTTGAAATGCTCTAAACTTTGCTTTTTACTAACATCAGTGATATTAAAAGCTATTAAGGTATCTTGGCAAGTATAATTTGTCCATCAGGCATTATACCAAACAAAATTAGGTATAAAAATAGATAGCAAATGAATGATACTGCAGTAGTTTTAGTATGAGAATATATATAATGTATGTATTGTCCACAATGGGTGCAGCTTGACTAACCATAGGTCAAGGTAATGTGAAAATTTAGTAGAGTCTCCAAACACTGATATGAATGGCTTCATAGACATTAGCTAGAAGTAAGCAAGCAAGTACCACACTAATAAATTTGGGTGTTTGCTTTTAGTGTGGGGGTTGCCATGGTGGTAGCTTCATGATAATCATGTTAAATACTTACTAACTTCCTTTTTGATCAGATTACAAATTTCTACTGTGCTTGTCTTCCTAATTTTTATTTGACCTTGATAATTCTATGCATTATCTTTTAATTTACTTTATTACAAGCAAGGTAATACAGATTGCTCTAATTTACATTTAAGTTACATTTAGTAATTTAGTTTTCCCCTTACAAGAGAAAAGTAGATTTTTTTTTTAATTTCTTATTATATAAAGAGAATAAAAGTAATGTTCATGTTTGATGTTGAATTAATATTTAGTTAATCAATGTTTAATCTCTTTGCTTTCAATAATCATTCAATAATCTTGTGAACAACTGTCAAATTTATATATAATAATATTCATGAAAAGATTTATGTTTGTATAAAACATATTGAGGACATTAAAAAACTCTCCATTTCTCAGCCTCTTTCTAATTAATACAACATAACAAATATGTGGTTTTACTTTAGAGAAATGTATTCATTTTTTAATTTCACTTTTTGAACTTTTATATAGATATGCACAATAGATTAAAGAACATTTTTCATCTTGTTACTAGTGTACATGTTCAATATTTATAAGCTGAAAGCAAAAGGAAACTTCTTAGAGGATCTGTAGATATTCCTCTTGTTATCAACAGCCCACTGTCTTATTCCTACTCCTGGCCAATCCCTTACAAATTAAAAATTTAATTTTATGAAATTTAAAATTTTTACTGCTTAAGAGCTTAATAATTTTTAGAGCATCCATCCCTTTGCTGTAGATAAAATATTTTCTTTCTTTTATTTTCTTAAAGAACCAAGAACACTTTAAAATAAAACCTTGTCTTACTCAACAAGTGAGATACTATTAGATATTTGATATAATTGATTCTTGAAAACTAGTCTGATTGCAGTTGAGATAAGATGTGAAATATTTTCTCACTGTATACGGTTTATTTTTTTGTCGTGCCAGTGAATACATATATAATTTTAACAAATAATAAAATAAAACTCTCTTATGCGATTTTAAATTTTAGTAAATGGATGTTGAGTTGACAGAAAAATAGAATCCCCATGCAATTCAAATTCTTGCTAAGGTTGTTGCTGTTGTTGTTCATTTCAACTAAATGCTCTTGAGAAAAACATTGATCAATTTCTTTTTCCTTCATTCCCAGCTATGGGTAAAATAGTAAAGTGGACAAAACTCTAACATTAGTAGGACAACTAGTATGAGAGAGAAACAACTTTTAATTCAAAATCCTGGAGAAGTGAAAAAGAAACTAAGAACAATCAAGGCAATTTCCAAGTTACAGATATTAAAGAAAATGGAAGTTGCAGAGAGCCATATCACCTATGTTATGAAGGAACTTTTTTAAGCCACGTTTAAAATCAATCAGTTGCCTTTAATGTCTGTTAAGAACTGCTCTACCATATAGTAAGAAACAAAATATAGAAATGTGAACTATGTCTTTCTCTTCAAAATTGTTTTTCATTGTGAAAGACTAAGATGTATTTTCATATAAATCAATTGTTGAAACAAAAAGGGTTAAATTTAAGTTCTGTCTCCTCATATCATAACATTTTATTTGCTTTAACAAGGAAGGAGATTGTTAAAAAATTAAGTATTTGTTGTGTAATATATCTTTTTTATCATTAGGCTATGAACCTATTGATACACCTGTGTGTGTATTAGCTAGTATTGACTAAATTTATAGAGTGAAGAGGTTTACTGAATCTCCCAGTCTGCTTTGATGATTCTATATATTTTTAGCTTCTAGCATAGTATATTTACAAAGACAATGAAATATACTTTTCTGTTGTAAAGCTATAAATATTGATTCCATTAAGTGTATTACATTATTATTCTTTATTCTTTCAATATTGCTAGTACATTTGAATGTTTTTCTTTTTTGTTTCTGTTGTAATGAATCTGACATAACTAAAAAAAGTGATCTCAAAAGCCATTCTAAATCTATGTTAAATTGCCTTGTTGGTATAGAGCAGTGAAGAAAGGACCTGTTGAAGTAATTTAGAATCATTTCTATCTTTTGCCTAGTGTATTTTATTTTTGATCCAATACTTAATGAGGAAAAATTTCTATGTAGCCTCTATTTTCTAGGTGAATTCATCTAAATAAGTCCCTTTAGTCTTTCAGGAACAGCACTACTAACCATAACCTACTATTTACAAAGTATTCATCACAAAAAGAAATGGATTGAACCTTAGGTCACTTCTTTCATAGGTAGTCAACATCAAAGAGAAATAAAGCTGCATTAGTGGATAGAGATGGAATATGTTAATAGACTAAACAAATGATAGAGATCTAGGTTGGGCTGTTTTTGTTTGATTTAAGAATGAACACTTAATTCTGAGACCTGATCAATGAAGCATGTCTATAAGATCTTTTTTCTACCAATTCTTACATACCAGTCAACCTTTGTTGTTTCCTTCATGTAAGCATTATATAGTACACTTAATTAAGATGTGCTGGAATTTAGAACCTAATCAAGTGTGTCACAATAACAGATGTTTACATTTTATATTAACAGTAGAATTTTTTTTCTCTACTCTTCTGTTTCCTTTCTCTTGCTTTTTGTGCCTACTTCACTCTAGCAGATTCTTTTTAAAAAGTAAAGTACCACCCCCTCTCTACTTAACCTTCTGTAAGAAGAGACCAACAAGCTTTTTAACCTGTTCATACTTAACACTGATGCAGACTTGTTTTATACATTCACACATCATTTGTTCATCTCTCTCTCTCATTCACTCACTCACACACACACATAGAATGAATAATAAATAGATGAGTACTTAAGGTGACTGAGTGGACTGCTATTGATATTAAAGTCTCCCAGGATAGGAAGTGGAGTAGAAAATATATGTAACAAGGTGCTTAAATAACTGTATTTGTAAGCCTTTTATTACCCACAGCTTATTGAGATTCCAGTATCTTACTATCAGAATAAGAATGTTAAAAAGCAAAATAAACTAATGGGTATTTTAACATATTGGTGTCATCATCAGTTGACTAGAAAAATATTCAACCTTATAAAATAAGAACTCCTTTATCACATCATTATTGTTAAACCTACTACTTTCGTATGGGCTTTCATCTCTTATTGACTGTGATTTGTTACTGTTTTCAGCCAAACAGATTATACTAAAAGCATTGCATAGTGGGATTTTCTCTAAAGCCAATACAAAGGGTGTGGTCAGCTTCTCTTTTCATTTTTTATCTTGTGTCTTTTTTTTTACTTTATGTGGGAGGTGAGTGTGTGAGAGATTTTAAAATTAAATATGCTTTTATGTATTCTTTTGCATTTCTAGAGTTTTTAAGATGAATATGTTGTGAATAATGTTGGTTAAGACCAAACTTTTTTCTTATATAGTTCCTGTTTACATGACTGAGTGTCTCATTATTCCTCAACCTTTTTAATTTACAAATGACTTAAAACAGTTGAACTGGAACTGAATCTGTGTATCCCATTACAACATTGGTCCAGTCTGAGGAATATTGTGTATTTGTTCAAATAATATACAATCTTCTCTTATAGGATATTATTATTTTTGTTTTTGCTTTTCTAAAAGTATTTTTCTGGAAGTATTTAATAAAAACAAACATTTTGTTTAAATTATGATAGAAACTTTTGTTGAAATTGGCCCTGACATCCAAGAAAGTATATGAAATTATTTCTGCTTTCAAAATAAAATGTTACCATTAAAAATTTGAATAATTCTTATGATGGATATTACTCAAATATGCATCGCTTAAATTTTACAGGTGGTGGTTGTATTATTATTAGTTTAGCCATATCCTCAAAGAATGACTGCAATATTTAAGTAATTTTGAAATTACATTTTATTTTAAAATCTAAACATGGAACAAACAAAAAAAAAACAATGTAACAAGGTATCAGTTCTTAGTAATGAGGTATTTCATTGTTATGGTAACACAAAGCATGTTCACTTCAAGTGGCACTGAGTAGTGCCTTGCATTGCCATAACAATGGAATATCTCATTACCAAGATCATAATTTGTAACTCATTTTCTATATAGAAAGTATGAAAAAATTTTGCTGAAAGTTATCAACTCAACCCACTTCTTGAAATCTGTTCAAATATATAGTTTTTAATCCTTTTTTGGTTAGGCTGAAAGCTTTTCAGTATTCCATCCCCTATCTTTCTAAAACTTATCTGATTTTTTTTTTTTGAAATTTGATTTTTAAAAATTGGTAATGCATAATTAATGACTTTAAATTGGTTTATGCCTATTTATTTATGTAGGTATTTTTGCTAAAAATTGTAAGATTTTCTCTCTATTCTCTGCAGAAAAATAGCAAAGTTTTTTTGTCCATATTTATTGGAGGGAGGGGGATGATGACTTTATTTTAAGGTGCTCTGAAAGTGCTTGAACTGACACTATCTTAAGATAATAGACAATTACAATAGTCAGAGGCTAGATTTTCTGTTAGTATTTATCTTGTGTAGATGTGTGTGCATTTGTAAGATTTGTAATACTAGTTATAGTTAATCTTGTTTATGATTAAGTGGGTAAAGAGGAGTTGGTGCTTATCTAAATAAAATATAAAGGTATGTTCCATCCAGTCAACAAGTGTGTTTGGGGAGGTTAGAATTTGTAAAGGGTTATAAGCAGAGTGGGCTTCTCAGGTCAAGAGTTGATGGATAATGTGAATGGCCGTGGTATCTCAGCAGCAGCAGCAGTGTGTGTAGGTTGAATGGGCTTTTCATAGTGATTATGAAAGCTGACTAGCATAGTTGTTCGATTGAGTCAGATGCCCAGGTAGGCTTGTGAGAGAGAGAGAAGAGGAAGACGCTGAAGTTGTGAGAAAAGGTGGCAGTTGCTCTTTTCATTGTCCTCCCTTTCCAGGTAATTTATTTATTCCTCTCTAGAAGGTGTGGCTGCTTCTTTCGCTGCTGCCCCCACCGCCTATCTCCTCCATCTTTGTGTGCTGCTACGTGGCACTTTTCGTGCTTCTCCACCTCACCCTGATGATTACAAGGATGTGACAATTTTATTTAATTTGCTGGTGTAAATGTGAAAAAGAGAATCGTTTATGGATTTGAAAAAATCTATTATGCAGGTTTTCTTTGCTTTTTTCTGTCTCCTTCGTTCTTTCTTTCTCAACTGTTTACTTACCTAAAAGATATTTACGGTTAATAAATATAAAAACCTGATGAGATGCTGACCCAGTTTCTCTTAGTTTCTTTCTTTCTCTCCTGAACCACAATAGAATTATTAATTTATGATGATATTTTTTCTTTATAAATAAACTTTTTTCTTTTTCTTTTTTTCAGAAAATTTTCTTCTATACTCATTCTTGTACAGTGTACTGTATAACACTGTATAACACTGTCGCAGTTTTGAATAAATTAATTTAGGCTTTTTGAATAAGTAAATTGCAGGATCAAGTGAATAAGCTTTCTTTTAGTTAATTTTTTTTTCTATTTTTCGTTCAGTTAAAATAAAAAGTTATTTCTTTCCTTCACTTTAAGCAGCATTTTTTTTTATCAACATAGAGAATGCTTAATTTTTTTCTTTCAGTCTCACTCCTGTGGTCACGAAGTTCAGCATCAAACAATTGAGACGCTCCTGAAGAATGTATGCAACATTTATTTGGTCCAACTTTTCTATTCATAAGTGAACAATATACAAAATCGGTTGAATGAAAAGATTTTGATTCAAACCGAGTCAACAAAGCTTTAAAAATGCTTTCTCTTTTATTTTTTCTTTCTCTCTCTACCAATACCACGCACGCGCGTGTGCTTATGCACACATCAAGGATAAAGTTATTTTTTCGTTTCCCTTTATGAAAAATAAAATTAAAAAAATTGCTATATAAGAGTAAGACGTTTTATTATGCAGACAAGTAGAAATTAGTAGTTGAAAAGGGAGACACACTTCTAAAACATTTACAATAATACATCTTTTAATTTTTTTCTTTAGTTTTTTCTCTTTAAAATTTTATTTTACTGATTTCAGGTATTTTATTTTTATCTAACTAAAAACAAATATAGAATTTACTAAAATAGATTAAGTTTTTTTTTCTCCCTTGCGATTAGTGGATTTGGTTCAGTGGAAGAATTATTAACTCCATTTAACTTTCTAAGGTTTAATTTTTCAATAAATTCAAGCTAGTTACTTATCCAGGATGGAGGAAAACTTGAATGAGGGTGGGCAAATTATTTAAAGAAGAGTGCAATTGCATAGTTCAAATTCTATAATCATTTTTCTTAATTTAATCTTTTTAAGGGTTTCTTGGTTGGATTGAGAACTTTTCAGTATTCCATCATGTGTATGTAATATATATATATATATATATATATATATATATATATAATCTCCAAGTATATGATTGGTGTATACGGAATAAATTCCAATAACCAACAATTACTATTCTTAAGAGTGCTCAATAGAGAGTAGAGCGAATCTACATTCAACATCATCACTTGATAAGGCACCAGTAGTGTTGAAACAAAATGGCTATTTTTGTAGTGATTTTATAACATATTTGTTATAATTTTTAATATATATATATATATATATATATATAAGAGCAGTTGGTATCTCTTGGATTTTAGATCAGCCCACTGTATATTGTGTGTGTGATACTGTCAAATTTTCAGCTATAAAACCTTAAAAACACATTTAAAATAATTTAAATGTATACATTTTAGTTAAATTTTGATTCTGTCTGAAAAGTAGTCCATTTCCTCACCCAGCTATGGGTTGAATAGTAGGTCTTGTATGTGTAAAGATCATTGTTATTCTCAAAATGTTAATGCAATATTCACTCACAAAAAAAGGATTATTCTTGTAATTCAAAAATTTGTTTTGCTTTAAATAACCCACAAAGAGTTGATAAGCTGTAAAGAAAAAAAAACAAAACAAATCCATCAACAAACTGTTTGAAAGAAAATAGCCTAAATTTATATATATAAAAAAAAAATAATTTAACTCATTTCAATACGGCATTTTAAAAACATTCTTATGGTCAATTTATCACCAATCTGCCATTTTAATTGAAAAATGAAGGATTGATAAGCCATAGAAAACAGATCAATCAATCCTAATTGAAAAATGATGACAGAAAAGTTAAAACACTTTAAGCATTTTTTAAAAATCAAATATCTATACTAGATATTAGTTTTAAAGAAAATGAGTAAAATTAAGAATTAATTAACAGTATTTTGGAAAATATTACTGTATACTTAAAATATTGAACACAAAGCATATTCCAACTGTCAAAAAGTTAATAGATCAAACAACCCCCAATTTTACACAAAAAACCTGCCTCAAATTTATTAAATATAAAAGCCAAAAACTGACAGAATACAGAATCTGATCTAAAAAAAATCCTTTTTAACTCTCTATAACTAATAAGATAAGATATATTTTTTTATTCTATAAAGTTATTTCTTTATGAAACTTAGAATATTTTTCATATTAATAAGAATAATATTTAAAAAAAATGTAGTGTATTTTTTTTTATTTTATTTTATTTTTTTTTGACTATTTGGCATTTATTCTGTATTTTTATCTATTTGATATCATGAAATATTTAACTGCTCCAAATCAGGTCATTTTAATTATTTTAAGAAAATTTATAAAGTAAAAGAAAAGGGAAAAAGAAACAGAACAAAATTGATACTTTTTGTTGATTGCCATCACTTTGCTTTCTTTCAGCTATCAATTTCATAAAATATTATAGACAACTCCAGACATCATATATAATTATTTTTGACCCTATATAATCAATGGGGGAGGGGTATCAATTCAGAATTGTTGAATTATTCCCTATTTTAGCTTCCATAAAAAAAATATTCTAACATAATATAATGAAATTCTTTAAAAATATTTTTGATATGAAAATGGTATCACACTTTACATTTTTCAATTATTCAAACATCTTTATTTAATAAAAAAAGATCTCTTTAGTCATTAACAACCAGAAGAATTTCAAAATTGCTTTAAAAAATAACATTTTCCTGCCAAATTTGAATTAAAATAATGTGTTTTATTAAATTATCAACTCTCAATAAAAATTATTTTTGAGTTTTATTGAATTATTTTTGTAATGATGCACAGGTGGCGAGAAATCGGAACTGAGTTCAAATTCCAGTCAAGTTTGTTACATTCACTTGCACGTGCAAATACTCTTGAGAATGAATGCACCTCTTCTCTCTGCAGCTAATATCTGCAAGGATTTTTCTTTATAAAACTATAAAAAATATTTGTCATCATCCACCCACTAATTTTAAAAGTATTCACAATGTATTGAAAGATGTAGAAGGTATCTGATTCCCCAAAAATATTTCTACAAAGTTTTTAAATAAAATAATCTATTCAGTATACATTCGCTCCTTAACCTTTATCACTTTGTATGTAACTCAGTATTATATCTGTTCTTCCCTTAACATATTTAATTAGCATAAATCCAGTACTGTTTAAATGATGTATATGGAGATGGAAATATAAATAAGAGAAGAAACTTGTGTGTGTGTGTGGAGAATAGAACTTATCCCTGTCTGCATGTGTTTATCTCCTCCGACTTTCTTTTTTTTTTTTTATAAACCCTCTTATTTTTTATTAGATAGTTAACTACAATCTGAAATTGAAATTTGACAAGAGTTGTCTAAACAAGGATTCTGGGTCATTACTCTTGGAGTGAGACTGACACTTGTGCCTAGATATCCTGTTGGTTGGCTTATTGTTAAAGAAAAAGGAAAACATTTGAAACCCAGTGGCGGAATATAGGGAGGCATGGAGGGGCAGCCTCCCTGGAGGCCATCATGAGGCGCAATCACTTGATGATTGGCAAGTTTATTGCTGGGACTGGGAGTGAATTGCAAGTGAAATGTTCCACTTCCAATATTTCAGCAAAAAAAAAATCTCACCTAACTAGACCCAGTCTAACCAAACTTATTTAGATCTGGTGAAAAATTAAGACCAAGTTAAGTTAGGGTCGGCCAAGTTTTAGCACATTTATCAGAGAAAATATTGAAAAATTAATTCAAAAAGTGGTGAAAGAGGACCTAAAAATTCCTCCTTTTTATTTACTTTAATATCCTTTTATTTTCTTTAATATTCTTTTTTTGTGACTGCCCACATATACTTATTTCATTAAGAATGTGTCCTGAATTATTTTGGAGATGGCACCTGAGTGCCATCTCTAAAATAATTCAGGACACACTCTTTGATCATGCACAGTGTGGACAGAAGTGTATGCCAGCCAAAACATGAAATGGGTTAAAAAATGTTGTTTAATTCTATTTTCCCTTGGTTGAGGCCAGATTGAAAAGTAAACCATATTAATGTTTTAAGGTGTATTCCTGGGATGGTAGATCCAGCTTTTCTTTGTAAAATGATAATAATGATAATTTTTCTCTGCACCTGTCTTTGAAGTTTATTATGGAAAACCATGCACTCCTGCTGAGAATATAGGAAAAGTGCTTTTTGTAATAATGTATATATGTATTTGGCTGTTGGGATAGATTCTGATATTGACCCCATTTGTTTATTTCAGTCTTCACGGTGGTGTTGTCATGCCATTATTTATGGTGTTTTGGTGTTGACTCCATGGTGCTGTCATTCAGTGATAATAAACACCTGTATGAGACAAACTAGCCTCATGATCTTTATATAACTGGGAGGGGGGGTGCAGCTATAGTTTTATTTCAGGCAGAAATTTTAAGAATTTAGTGACATGGGCAACAAAAAGATTTGGTGAGGAAGGGAGAAATCATAGGAAAAGAATGTGTAGATCTACAGAAATCCAGTCAAGTTATGTGAGAGTTTCTAAAAATGCCATGTTCAGATGGAGATGGTGACAATCACGTTGTTTTTCCACTTGTTCTTACCACTGGCTCTGACTACACAAACACAGCACTAGTGTCAGTGGAACAATCTTCATCTTCAGCAACACCTTTACCACCACCATTGAAGGCAAAGCAAATGACTTTATTGAATGCTTCTGATCAGCCTTCATCTTTATTTTGTTACCAATCTGATGAACATGTGCAATATGATGAAACTAAATATGCAGTATTAACCAAGAAAGATACAGGTTGCTCAAATTTTGATGAAAATTGATATTAAAATACAAATTTCTGATCTATGCATATAAATGGTGAAGATGGGTGATAAAGCTTTTCAGAACAATGACAACCCTTTCAAAGTTACAAAAGATCAGGAAGTTATTGAGAGCTGACGTGTTGAAGAAGTGATGAGAAGTAAAACAAGTGCAAAATGTGGGTGTGAACAAATTCACAAATTACTGTTTCAAAGAAAACTACAGGATGGTCTATGATTCTGTATAATTGGTTGTTGAACTCTATTAAAAATGATGTAGTGTATTGTTTTCAACAGCCCCAGTCAATCAAAGCACGATATTTTAAAAATATTGTAGATTTCGAAAATGGAAAAGGAAAAAATGCAACAAAAGAATACCAGAATATGAACAGTGCACTCATCACTGTGTGTCATTTCTTGCATGGAAAGACTTTGAGAGATGCATAAAAGAAGGGTCTATGATTGACAGAGTAATACTGAAGCGTATGGAGGAACAGAAATGATTGTGGAAGGATATACTTATGTGTTTTGTGGATTGTATGAAGTTTTTGGCAACTCCGTATTTGGCATATTGTGGACACTGAGATGTCATTGCTTCAAGTAATAATCCCAGTAATTTTTTTGCACTTGTTAAGCTACTTAGCAACCCAGCATCACTTGGATTATGTCAAGTTGCATCCACATACTGCAGCATTTTTGTCTGGCAAGATACAGAATGAATTCATTGAGCTACTGGACAATGAAGTACATCAGTCTATCCTACAGAGTGTCAAAAGAAGCAGATACTAAGGATTTATGTTCAACACAATTTGTGACGTTTCTCACAACAAACAAATATCTGGAATTCTCAGGTTTGTCAATGTTGACAAGGAATCTGAAACTGATGTGGTCAAGGAAATATTCATTGATTTTATTAAAATTCATGAAAAATATGCCAAGAGTGTTACAGAAGAAATTATCTCAAAATTGGTTTTGATTTGAATGACTGTCATGGACAGACATATGACAATGCTGTAACAATGGCTTGGAAGATGTCCCATGTCCAGAAATGCATGTCACAGAGAAATTCAGAAGCAATTTTTGTGAATTGTGACAATCATTCTTTGAACCTCATAGGAGTGCATGCAGCATCAAAACATGTGTCTATTATATCCTTTTTTTTGGAATTCTTGATTCATTCTACAATTTTTTTTTTCTCCAGCTCAACAATATGGAGGGAGAAACTGAAGGAGACAGTAGAGATGGCTGTAAAGTGGTCCCTGATACAAGATGGAGTGCTAGGCATGATGCTGTTCACATTGTAAAAATGAATTTGAATGACATATCTAAATTTTTGGAGGATATAGCAAGTATCACTTCAGTATCAGTTGACACAAGAAGCAACACCAGCTGCTTGCTGCACAACATGCAAACTTTCAGTTTTCTAACTATGCTGCCATTCTGGGATAATGTCCTAACTTCAATTGACTGAGTACAGAAAACACTTCAGTGCCCTAGAATGAACTTCAATGAAGCTTGAGCTGACATTCAAACGAATTTATGAGTGAACAGAATTCTCTTTGTAAAAATTCTACTGCAAAAAGTGAGGAAAAATGTTTAGAATGAAGTATTAACTTTAGTCAGCAGAGAAGGGTGCGTTGTAAAAAAAAAAAGAATGTCTGGAGAGGAGATGAAAGATGAACCTCTAAATGTGAAAGAAATAGATATTACCTTGAAGGCAGTAGAGGACAGGTTGAATACAGGATTGAAAGATCAATTTACAATGTTGAGTCAGTTACATGAGCAATTTGAGTTCTGTGTAGATATTGAAAGCCTCATTAACTCCAAATCAAATGATGACTCAAATGAAGACACAGTAAAAACATACAAAGTAGCTGCTGTAGCATACAAGGGTGATTTTGATGGAACAGAACTCTGTCATGAAATTACAGACTTCCAAATATTAATACAAAAAAAGAAAAGACGGTGCCAAAAACCCCAATCAAGCTTTTCAGCTTCTCAATATCTTACACTGATGATGCATTCCCCAATTTACAAATAAGATTGTGTATACTGTTGGCAGTTGCTGTCTCTGTGGCATCCTGTGAGCAATCATTTAGAAAACTAAAACTAATAAAAAAAATGTCTCTGAAGCACAATGGGTCAGGAACACCTAAACAATTTGGCTTTATTAAGCATTAAAAATGAGGAATTTAGACATATAAATGTGGTTGGGGTTATTGACAAATTTTTTACCACCAAACTTGGTCATATGTTGCTGCTTTATGAATTCCAATAGATGAAATCAATTGCTCTAGTCTTGACATCTTTTAATTCAGGTTTTTTTTAATGCACAGTGCTTGTTGATAGTGGTGGATCAAATAAAAATATATTTGAATTGTATTTAAATACTTTTTTCAGTGCATTTGTATTTGTGTAAAAAAAGCATTTACATTTTTGCTTAATTTCAGAAGTATTTGATTTTGTATTTTTGGAATCTGGAATAAAATTACTTGTATTTATATTTGTATTTCCAATTATATTGTGTCAATAATTGCTAGAAGTATTTGAATTTTTTAAAAAAATAGTATTTACTTCATCCTGGTTTATTGGCCCCTGGCTGTGGTAAGGCGTGCTGAGTTAAGCTCTTGACCCTCCTCTGTACCAAGACCTTGGCACACCCAATGTTTGAAACCATTATTTGTAAACCTTCCACCTTTCCATTTAAGTGGAAAAAATTCATGACTGTAAAACTAGAGGAATATTGACTCTTTATAAATCAATCAAGTACAACATTTGTATGAGACAAAACTGTCAAGTAATTGATGTACAAATCATTTAAAATATGAATTATTTAATTCTGGTGGTTCCATTTTTAAAAGTAACCTGATAGATTATATTTCTACTTATATTCCAGGAAAATGTTATTTATTGAGATTGCTGTAAAATTCACACTGTAATTATAATTACTGAGAAGATTAAGACTTTCTCAATTAACAAAGGTTTATATTATTTTAAATGATTGTTTAATTATTTCACTTAACAATAGTTTGGCTGTTTAAGAACATCTAGTTGCTTTTATTATGACATTTGATAAAAATAAAATATAATTTAGTTATCACTAAGATTTATATAATGAAGTCTGTAGGCTGAAACATAAGTATCAAAATTTAGGTATGAGATTATCATTGTATAATGATAGCAATTTCAGCAATGAATTATGCTGAAATATATTTGTTGTTTGAAATAAATACTTTTCATCGTTGCGCAGGTACTTATTGATGTACTTTAACTTATGTATTGTTTTAGTATTGCCCTGTTCCTAAAAAATATACTTTTAGGATATATTTATAAATAATTTAATAGTAAATAATTTTCATATTAATCACTTAAATAATATGATAAAAATATTTTATGAAAAATAATTAAAAATTACAAGTGTATATGTATAATACAGTCTTTCCTATTTTTTTTTTTTTTTTTTTTGTTTGTTAAAGAATAGATGCTACAGTTTGAGATTGAAAGAATTATGGTAGGACCTCACCACTCAATTGTCAACTGTGAAGTAAGACCTTGATTTGCTAACTGCAGTTTCATTTATCTTTTGTTGGCTCATCAAGCAAGACTTCCTGATTAATATGCTTATTAAACTAAAACTACTTTGCAAAAACATCTTACAAAGAAGTAAGATATAAACAACAACAACAAAGGCACACACAAGCCTTTATTAATAATAGTATTTTGAAAATATTGAAAACATGAATCAATTTAAATGTCCTCTCAGCCACCACAGTCATTTGTTTAACTTATTTGATCCCAAGAAGAAAAATTAATGTTTCATTCATTGAACACTAAAATGATCTTTTTCTATTTTATTCTTATAGTTGGTGTGCTATGTCATATATTTCTTACTAATTGAGTTTCAACCTCTCTGTTAGCAAATGGACTTTACTGCCTGCCAAGGTGGGGTTTTGGAACCTGTGATCCAAAATTATTATAATGAAATTTTACTATATACTTTCATTTTTTTAATGTCATATCCCTTCAGGATGTTGGTGATGATGGCTTTCCAGATTCCTTATTATTAATAATTGTAGTATTATTGTATGAATTGCTATGGCTTCTTGAAAAAGATAGTGGAGTGATTTCTTGTTATTTTCCAGTTTAGAATTCACTTTTCTTTCTGCTAGATTTGTTGCAATTTAAGGCTAGAGAGCCTAGTCTACCAGGTTATTTAACCCATAGCTAGGAGGAGAAGAGATGGATTCATGCTCTTCCCAAGAACATATATGTGAAAGTGAATGCAACAGATTTTATTCTTAGCTATATAAAATGTGTGTGTCTACAAATGCTTCAAGTGTACTTGACTGATAAATTCAGAAATTTATGGAAACAGATCTTTTTTGTAGAACAAATAAGCATGAAATAATCATTTGTATTAATTATTTGAATAATTGTAAATTTACTGTTTACATTTGACAATGTGTTTTGTTGTCTTGTGGCTAAAATATTCTGTGTTACTTTCTGGGGGAAAAACCAGTGTGAAAATCTAAATGTAAATCATGTGTCAGTCAGAAATAAAAAATCTGAAAGCATCAGTTAAGTTTCACATTCATAGCATTTGCTGTTTTAGAAAACATGACCTTAGTCCAACACAAAGTAAATGTTAATTTTATTTATGTTATATGATGATGGAGCTGATGACACTCTTGTAATTTTGACCTTTGAATTTTCTTTTATGATGGCATTGTCAATGAAAGCAGTGATATTTGTTTTAATGAAAAAATTAGTTGTGTGTGTGTGTGTTTAGGTAAATAAAGCTGCACAAATATTTTCTTTACAATGTTTAAGTGTGTCTGCTTGTAGCTTGGAAGAGACATACACATGACAGTATCTCAGTGTAATGTTGTTATGTATGTAGGGAAAGGTGAATGCTGCAGGTAGGCAAGTTGCTACCCTAATTGAATCTATAGTGGATGTGGGACGAATCTCTCTTTAAGTTGATCTGACTGAGTAAGTCTGCTGGCCTGAGGGTGGAGAGGAAGCTGTCCTGTTGGCTAGTAACATGGTTCACAGATAAAAGCTTGTTGATTCTATAACTCCCTCTGAATCTGGGTAATTTTTGGCTACTTGGGTAGTAGACCTGCATGTTGAAACATGTTAAAGATTATTAGTCTTTCAATCAGGCAGTACATTGCTTGATATATACTAGTAACTGATAGACGGGTAAAGCTGGTTGAGTAGGTGTATTATAAAACTTTGGAATAATTAAATAATTTACTATTTATCTTTATTTTTTCTTCATAATGATGATATTGTAATAACATTTTCTTTTCCTCTTTACACACATCCTCTACTTTTATAATATATAAGTAAACTCATCTTTTGGAAGCTCTTTACAGTTAGCTAAATGTTTAAAGTAGTTAACTGATACATAAAAGGTCCTAAGCAGCAGTTTTTATACTGTCTACTTGTCCTCCTTAATCTAAATGATATCAACTTTATAAAAAAAAAAATTCTTGCTTTCAATTACTTCATCTAAATATGGTCAATATTAGTTATTGCTAACTTGTTATTAGCTCTTCTTGTTATTATGTCTAAGTATCAAACTAAACCTGAAATAAAGCTAGCAAACATTTAAAATTGATTTTCAAGCTCAAAAAGTTTATTAAAGAAATTAATGAAAATGGTAAATGATATTAAAATGATTTGGGTGATCAAGTGCTTTCAAAAACTTGTGGGACTGATGAGAATATTGAAAGAGGTCTGTATTAAAATGAAACTGGATTTAATTTATAATGTTTTAGAAACATGTTGATAAATTTTATTTAATGTTATTTATTTTGTTTTTTAATTAATCAATTTCATATTGAAATATTTCTGATTCTGGTGCTGATATCTTGCAGTAGTTTTATATTAATGCCCAGTATTGCTACTGCTGCTTTTTATATTAAAACCAGTTGCTATAAAGTAAATTACTTTTTCCTCCTAAAATATTGAGCCTAAAAAATATAAACATTATTTTTGTGCTAAAAATAAACTGACAAAAATAAAACACAAAAGTTTTTTTTTTTTTTTTTTTTTTTTTCATCATTTACAATGGAGAAGGTGAGAGGAGAATCTAGTTTGAGGAATTGTCAGAGATCCAACAAATTTGTTTATTTTGAAGTCCAGAGATAATTCTTTCTTCCTACTTTTCTCTTTGCCAACTACAATTAATAATTATCTCTTGTGTCCTTTTTTTATCCTAGGAGAGGATTGATAATGACAGCTGATCTAATGTTGGTAGAGGTCTACAAGTAGTAGGTAGTTTGTGTGTGTGCCAGGCATTGGCTGTGTGTGCCTAATATATGCATAGAGAAATAAATTCTATACATGCCTCTATGGTTCTACATAGATCAAAATTTTTCTTCTGTAATTTGAATCTGCAAAGTCAATTTTTTTTTCAGTTATTTTGACATAGTAATGCTACAAGTCATTTTGATGTTGGTTGACAAAATAGAATTATCAGTTATTTTCTTTTTATTTGTAATGTATTTATATTTTAATAAGGCTTAACATTAACAAAAGAAAATACATAATATATCTTTGACATCTCATACTATAATACACTAAATGTTTTCTTTTTTTTGTTATCAAGACAAAAGAGAGATAAGGATGACTAGAGTTATGCCCACCAAAGTTTTTTGTAATTACTAACATGTACATGGGACATGTTTTAACAAATTAGCTTGTGAAAATTCCAAAATATATTACGATTTTATTTCTAACATAAGTATAATGCTAAAATAGCCCCTTACTTTGTGTCCATTAAACCAGATCTTTATATTTTCTTTTTATTTACCAATATAAAATAGAAATCTATCTGAATATTTTTTAGTCAAAGATATTATCCCTTATTTTCTGGGCCTTTTTTCCCATGAATATACCAGTTAATTAAAAAAGTTGTACTTGTGTTTACAATTATAGCATGTCCACAAGCGGGGCCATAAACATTAATCTTTCAAAAATTTATTGACTTCTAAATCCACAAAATATAATTAACTGTAATTCAGAAAAATGATTTTGGGAAATCTCTCCCATATAGTTGAATTAAATGTGATCATAATGGTAATGATTTTCAAGTAATGTATGATTCAATAAAGACATAGTTCAAATACATGATCTGTTAGGCTCCATTTAGACCTTCCAAAGAAACTAGCTTAAGTTTCTGCCCATAGGGTGAGTTTTCTCCTAGTTAGTATAAGTCTAAAAATTTCAATTTACTATCAAAGATTTTTCAAATTGCAAATTACAGGTAATCAAGATAGGCTTATAGTTTCTAGATTAAATTAATATATTGAAGAAACAAAGCATTTTTAAATATCAAAAGCCTTTTTATACATTTTGTCTTAAAAGCATTGTTAATGATTTTACATTAACAATGCTTTTTAAATGTTACAGTGCAGTTATAATAACTTTATATGGTATCTCTTAAATGAGCTTTTTACTTCTCCCAAAAATATACAAAGTAGAACTGCCTCATCATCTGTTATCTATGATTAAAAGCCTCTGTCCCATCTAACATTTTGATAATTTCTTTCTATAATTCTTCAAGGTGAATCAAATATCTATCTTTTAACCTGATATTGATATCTGAAGGTGTACTCAACTGAAATAAATGTTTTCCTTGACCTTAATTTGATTTTTTTTTTTTTTTTTTTTTTTGATCTCTAGTATTTCTTGAATAAATTATTATTTAAAATTAAAATCCTTTTGTAAATCTATGAATCTATGGTCACCTAGTTAATTCTAAGAATATCAGAAAAAAATACAAGTTAGATAAAGGCCTTTTAAGTATAAAAAACAAAACAACACAATCTCAACATAAATTATTAATAAACAATGTATAACTTCACTCTCCCTCATATAAATTTTTGTTTATCTATTTTAGCAACATAACAGTTACTAATAAGCAAGATGTAAGGGAAAATGAGTTAAAAGTGGTATATTTTAGTGTCAGTCTCAAAACGTGTGTTACTAATGTAAATAGGTGTAATATAAAATGAAGGTTTTTTATGTACAATTTGAGATGTCTTTTTATTTAAGTATAGCTTGGTTTTAAGTGTCTATTGCTAGAATATAAAACTATAAAGTTATATATTTTGCTAAAATAATATTTATAAAACTAGTAATAATCCACATGTCCTTCTATATAAAAATGTGTGAGTGTTGATAAATATGTAAACTTGGCTGCATTATTTATTCCAGTCTGCCCATAAGTAGATTGTAACAGGTTATTTCTCAAAATTTTCTTCCATAGCTTTTAGGGCATGGGGGAAGGTATGGAGCAGTAGGGGTAGGTATGGAGCATTAGGGGTTAAGAAAATTTACAGGTGTTTTGTAGTTGTATTCATCTTGTTGCACTAAATATATATTCTAATACATATTTATTTTTAATGACTTTCTATTTTGTAGATTTTAATGGACTTTGGGATTGTAATTCTTTATTAAAAAATAAAGCAATTTAAAATAGAAATGATTAAAATAACTTACATGTGTTTAATATCACCTACAATGAATCATGTTTATCAAGTGAATCATCCTGATATTTTACCTCAAATTATTACTTTATTTTAATTGGTTTCTTTCTTTTTATCTTTTTCAGGTGAAATCCATAAGAAAACTCCGCAAAACACATTTAGCGAGCACATGGTAATTTTCCCTTTTCTGTTAATTCCATCTGTATTTGTTTTCTTCTAAGGCCATTTGTGATTTTTGCAGTTTTTTTTTTTTTTTACACTATTACAAGTTTAATAACAATGTCTATTAAAACTACAAATATTGTTAAATTTTTCAACCTCCCCTTCCCCTTAATGTGGGCTGTTATAGGAATTTAATTTTTTCAACTGGATTTTCAGTTTTAGTGTAAATCTCTTTTCTTTTTTTTCTTTTTTTTTTAATGTTTTATATTTACTCAACTTTCAAAAATTGTATAAAACAGACTTCAACAAAACAGTAAAAGTTAACTATTGACCTATTTGTAGAAAGTTTTTTTTTATGTTTTTATATTACAATGGCAAAATTGGTGATATCATCATCCAATATTTGCTTTGCATACTAACCCATCAACAATTTCACCAAGGAAGCTATGCACAGGCCTTCTTCTTGAAGGCAAAGAAGGTTGTAGAAAAATAACCTCTTGAAAAATGTGAATTTCTACCTAAGAATAAATCTGGTATAATTTATTAAATACTTTTTCACCATAAAGAAGTATATTGTTTCTTTTTTTTTGTAATTATATGGACTTAGTCTTTTTATTGCCTTAAAAACTGCTGCACTGATTTCTGACACTTTGGGCTTGTGTGCTGCAGGTTACCAGTGATGAGGATGAGGAAAGCACTCATCTGATGATAGATGAGCCTAATATCAGAGCTAATGGGGCCAGAATTTCATCTGACCATTTCCCCTTAACCTACACTTATTCTTCATCTCTGACCTGTCCAATCCCTACCACATCAGCTGGGCATAGTAGCTGCTCCCCACAAAGTTCTTTATCCAATGGTGATGCCTTACCCATGACTGGGTCATCTGAAACATTGAGTACCATGAAAGGAAAGAAACAGCCTAAAGTTCCTGTTAAACGAAAAAGTAGTGGCAAGGTAAGTTATTGGCACAGGTCATCTTTAATCAAAATGCAGCTTTTTTTTTAATCTTAACATTTTTTTCTGTATCATCTCTGGATTATTCTTTTTAATAATTTTTTTGCTGGTTGAGTTACTAGTTTTCTTCAGGTGAATGCTTTTGTTCTTTTTAAAATTAAATGTTAAGTTTTAATGTGTCTTATTGATATTTTTGCTTTCAACATGTGACATTTTGTTTTCAATTACAACTGCTAAATTAGGACAATTGGGCTCTTACCTGGAGTCAAATTGTCTAAAAAGAAGAAAACTAGAATTCACCAGATCAAATGTTGTATAAAAAGTAATAAAAAAAATAAAACACTTGTGTAAATAAATCACTACTCTAGAGACATTATTATTATTATTATAAATAAATAAAAATAAAATATAATAATGAAAATTATAAATACAATAAAATAAAACAATAACATTTAAGCTTTGTTTAAAATAATAAAATAATCGCTATCAAATCTTGACTAAAATAATAATAGTTTTAATAAAAACTTTCTCAGCATGCAACAAAAACTGTTCCTGTCAGTAATATGGACATCCCACCAATTCAACCTCTTCACCACGAACCTTTGTATGGGCAACATGTGTCCAACTTGTCTCTGTGACATAGCGTGTAATATGAAGTAACTTCTTCCTCTCATTACATGTACCATGAAACAATAGTAACCTAAAAAATACACACACCAATATACTCAAACAATATTTTTAAAATTGTATGAAATTAACATGCAATTTACCATGCTTTCCTGTTATTTCTGTACATTCTATTTCCTGTCAAGTATGTTTTTATCTCCGTGAACACGAGGCTAATTTCTGCTGCTATACTTATAGCATATAATTTCAAAATATATTTTCTCTTGTAAAAAATGTAAGCGATTACTAAAGTTAACAGATCTCCTTCTCTTGTAATTTTCATTTGATTTGTTTCAATAATGTAAATCTGTACATACAATCAAATGCATGAAAGTAACAATAAAGCATTAATTGGACTAGTCAATCTTTGACAGAGAATTGCATTTTTAGAACATTTCAGGGAGAATAGAGCTCCTCCCCCCAACCCAATTGTACTGGTGTAATATAATACACATCCATTCATCCTTATACAATGACAATAATATTCTTTATCAGAATGTTGTCTTGAATATAAGGTTCTTCCTTGTATTTAGAAAAGACACTATGATCAACAGAATGAAAGCCATTACAAATTATAAAAGAACCTGAATTTACTGATCAAAGTAAACTGGAGATTTGCCCAAAAGCTAGATACTTTTTTATGGGTTCAGATCAGTTTTATTCATTTGTTTTATTTTTGAAACTCTAAAAGGTAACATTAACTTCTTTCTTGATAATAATTTGTGAAATATGAAAGAATTTCAAAAGCCAAGATCATATTCAAACTAACAGCAACTTGGATGACATGCTGAAGGAAGTTAAGAAATAAAATCATGTGTGTGTTTAAACAATTCCAAGTTGCTAATTTCTTTGCTTTGCTTTTCCTTGTAATTAAGCAAACGTTGCATTTGATTGTTCTGAACTTGAGACCTGCCATGTGTGTGTGTGAGAGAGAGTGGGTGTGTTTGTGTATATATGCTATTGTGATCAAGTAAAGCCTACAGTCTTAGGTCAGTCTCTTTTGTTTAAGACACACTGGATTGTCTTTTCATCATTTCATTATGAGATTGTTCAATAGGTTACCATCTTATTTCCTTTATCTGCTTGTTGTTGGATGGCATTCAAGCTCTTTCTTTCCTTGGTTCATCTTTATGTTTTTTATTTGTTTTTTTTTTCCTTTGCTTATTCATTGGAGAATTTTCATTTTATTCACATTTTTCTTTTCTTTTTTTTCATTGTTTGCTAAGTCAGGATTTCTACAATATGACATTTATGTATTCTATTAATTCTTTCTTTCTGTCTTTGGTTTACGCCCATATTTTTCTTTTCTTTTTCATCACTTAATGTTAACCAAATTTTACTATTCTTAGACTCTTCAGTAGATTACTTGTACCCCACCTCCAAGTACTGACCTTATCATCATAAGGTGTGTTCAAGCTTAAGTCTTGACTTGATGGTGTTCTTCATTTCAGGTAAATCAATAAAACAAATATTTATTTCATAACTCTGGACACTTATCCATCTTGGGCATTTTAGTCAAGATTTGATAGTGATTTTCATTTACATTGGTTGGTAATTTTAAATATTTTACCAGGAGTGAATTTTGCTGGTCTTCTACTTGAAAAATACCTTTTCTTTTTTATCATTTTGAAAATGATGACTTTTTCCTTTATCTTTGTAAGATAATACCTGGAGTTATGTGTTTGTATCTATACAAACACATTCCAGGTATTATCTTAGTGAATCAATCATTCTGATGTGATAACAGATTAATGTCTTATTTACTTATTGCTACAGGTACAAATTTTTAATGTTTGAAGTAGGCAATAGTAAAACAGATTTATTATGGGATTGTATAAATGTCAAGGCAGTTCTGTTTGATAATTTCCGTAAAAAAATTTCTATTTTGGGGAGATTTTAAAATAAACTGATAATTGATTAACACCAGTGGTTGATATTGTTAATATTTTGCTTAGCAATCTTTTAATCAAAATGTGTCCGTCTGCTACCTTCCATAAAGTTTGTATATTTTTTTTTTATTATTTATTTTATATTCGCAGTGGTTAATGTTCATATCTCAAGACTAGTGATAATGAGGTCAATTGTCAAAGGGTACTTCAGAAATGCAAGTTGTATATCAGAAGATTGGCCTGCTCAGCATCACTGGTTGTTAGTTGAGCCCAGGTGCTGAGAAACAAAAGATAAGAAATTTAAAATTTAAAGGCAAACAGATTTAATACCTATTTACAAGAAGGTGCAACAGAATCTTTTTGTCACTATTTCTCTTTGTGCTGGACTAAGCTAAGCTTAATAAATATTTATATACCAGACTTTGTTTAGTCCAAGTAAATTAATATACTTTGTACCCAATGCCTGCAGTTGTGATGGAGTAAGGTTGGTGGGTTAGTGAATGGTTTTAAGTGTTTGTTAGGCATAGTGGGAATGGATGGGTGTGAAAATCAAGGAAGATGATCATCATTCCTACTCATTATTTCTCTTTCCTTCTCTCTCTCACACTTTAGTTGTTAGTTGTCATCCTTCTGATAAGCATAATAGGTCCATTATTAGAGCTATAGTATAATTTGGAAGCTTGTTGAGATCTGAATTAGTAAGTTGTTTGTTACACTTTTACTTTCTTGTATGTTTGATGGCCGGACATTGTGACTCAGGTTAATTGATAGGATGCATCATGTTCCCATCATTGGAAAACAAGAGACAAGAGATTCAGTGTTATGTTTACTTTCAATTTTTTTTTTTTTTTTTTTTTTTTACACTATTCAAATATTTCTGGTTTTCAGTTTTTAAAACAAAAATGAAAACCTTTTTTTTCCTCTTTTGATCATTTTCTTTTTTTCCCCTTTTCTTTTTAATCTGCACCCCCCCACTCCACTTTCCAGTATTGAACTTAGCATAGTTCAATTAATCCTTTTCCAGTAATATATATTTTGACTTGCACATAGATACATTAAATTTGGAGCAGAATAATGCTTTTGATAGTAGTGTTGGCAGTTAGGGTGGATATCAAATTTTGGCGATGATAGTTATTCAAAAAGCAAATTTATATGGTCCCCCCATCCCTGAAAAAATATATAATGTAAATGTGCTTACATTTTTTTATTTGGAATTTTAATGGCAAAACCTTTTCTCTTATAATTTGAGATTTTATACCAGTTTTTAAAGATCAGAAGGATCAAATATGCATACATGGATATAGATATTTCTTCTAAGCAAATAAAATGTCAAGTTAGAATAGGAAAATGTGTTGTATATTTTTTATGCTGAAAGTTCTATTGGGGGAATATCAAATCTTATGTACACTATCAGCAACATAAATTGATAAAAGCTATTATTGGATTTGTTGGTAAGAAAATAACTTGTAACAGTGGAATAAATGTTGTGTGTGTGTGTGTGTGTGTGTAAACCAAAAAGAAATCCATTTTCAGGCAAACAGATACACACTCTCACATTGATGTTTTCAATTAAAAAATTGGGAAACTATACTGAATCTCTGAAAATATCTTGTGGGTCATCTTAGATCTTAAGAGTGCATTTAGGAATTAGACTTGGAGGTGATGGGTCATTAGCAATCAGTGTTGGGAGATGGTCAGAAATATCCCAAGTGGGGTCAGGTATATAAAAGAAATTCCTTTGCAGTGGGTAGTAAAAGAACAGGTGTGGGAGTTAGTAGATTATTTACAGGCTTCAAACTACCCAGCTGATGTGTTGTCTTCATTTCCTGTTTTTCAAATAGGCTGAAATGAGTGTATGAGATAAACTGATTGTAGGAGGGAGTGGGGTCACTATATCATTTCTGAAGTGTGTGTGTTAATGCATAAAAGATATATGTATGGTGTCTCTGAGAATGGCCTGTATGTATGTCTCTATATATCAGTAAAACAGTTCCTAGAATGAGACATCTAATTTTATGTGTGTGTGTGTCTTTGTGTCCAGCATCCTGGGTAAGAGAGACCCAGTTAGTACCAAATTTGCTGGCTACTTATTAAGTGAAACATAAATATCTGGCTTGAAATATTCTGATTCATTACCTCTCATTTTATGTTTCTTGCTCCCAGTACATTACATTAGATTACAGGGTAGGGAAATGACGATGCTAACTACATAACAGCAGCACCCAGTCAGGGTCAGTGAGAAGGGGAGGGGGAGAGATCAGATTGGATGAGAAGGTTAAGAATAATCTGCTTTACTCTCACCTTCTTCATACCTGGATGTGATTGAGTTGCTTGAACAGAAGAGAAACTGTTGAAGGTATTCATCACTGTTAAGATTTTTTTTAAGAATGGCAGAGGCAATGGATGACACTAACTTGTTGGTTGGTAGAAAGGTCAAAGTAGAGGCCTTTTTTCTACTCAAATGTATGATAATATAATTAATAAAAATTAATGTTGGTATACATGCACACACTCTATATCTTTATGTATAAAATGATTATTCGTTTCTGTTGGTTAAATTATCAACCATAATAATCTGAATAAAAAAGAAGGAATGCAGAATAAAATAATAAAAAAACTGTGTCGAACATCTGCATTTCTCAGATTCATAAATGTAAGCCTATATTTTTCACCCCTATTCATTTTTTTCTTTTTATGATGCACAAGGAGATGCTGAAAAATTCTTGGACCAACCAACATTATATAAGAGATGGCCAAAAAGTAAGGTACAAATATTTATTAACCCAACATGTTTATTTCTATGCAAATAAAACATTGTCCTTATGTTACAGCACTGTTATGCTAATTTTCCATGTAGTCACCATTGAGTTTGATGTACTTGTGCTAATAGTATGCAAGTATGTCAATACCTTCCTTGAAGAATATGGCATCAAGTGACTGGAGCTGCCTTTTCACTCCTGCAGCAGTATCATTTATATGGATTAACATCCCAGATAAATGTCATTTGATGGATAGACAGATGATAATCAGAAGTCAAGTTAGTAGTATACAGTGATATTGCTGGACTCACTCTATTGCCAGGATGTTGTCCTGCAACAGGATGTTACTCTTATGCAAATGTCTTTATCAACAATCGACTTTCCTTAGTCTGTCCAGTATTTTATATTATCAGAAATAATTTTATACTATCAGACCTGTATTGATTCTTGTGAACAAGTATGTAGAAGGGAGTTAGTGGCTTGAATCTGGTTCAAAGGAGAATAAGTTCCTTACCTCAACACACAACACATAGCAGCAGCATTTTGTTCCTTGAAAATGGCATGAATCTCCTCCCCGCCCACTTTAGATTATTCTGGAAGTGTATATTCTGTAACATAGGCTCTTATACAGCTTAGTATGGTTTGACCAATAGCAATTCGTGTAATAACTGGTCAGACTGGAGGATGCCATTTGACTGCGTGATGGAAGACAAAAATGAAGAATGCTAATTGGTCAGTCGGCTGTGGTGTTGGCATGATAAAAGTGGGCTGAAGCAGTGATTTTTACGTTGGTGACATGTGCAGGAATTCAAGGACAGTGTATTGAAAAGAAGCATTTAGTGTTGTAAGAGCAACATCAGAGTAATATAACCTCATTTAACTACAATTCTAATTGTAACATGAAGACCATCAACAGTGTACATTTTACATTCTTCACTGAAATTTTATTTTTTTTACTTTGAGCCGGGTAAGTGGAAATTGTTAAGATGCTTCCAAGTCATGAGTTTAACATTGACTCCTTCAGTTTATTATCTCTTTGGGCCATTCAAATGACATTTATCCAAGAAGCAGTTCCATGTAAATGGTATTATTGTTGCAGAGGTGAAAAGTGGCTTCAAATCATTGATGCCACATTTTTAAGGAAGGTGTTTATGTGCCTGTGCACTGTTGGAACAAGTACATCAATTTCAATGGTGACTACATGGAAAAGTAACATAGTAGTGCTGGTAACATAGGCACAATATTTTTTTATTTGTAATATAAATGAACATGTTCGATTAGTAAATGTCTGTACCTTAGTTTACAAATAACCCTAACATGAATAAATAAAATGTATTTACTGACCTCTGCATTTCTAAACTCCTTGTCAAGCTTTTATCTCACCCTAAGTAGCTTATGAGGTCAGATTATAACTTATGCATCTTTTATTAAATGTAATGGACCAGATTTTCTTGGTGGTAGCAACCATAATCTCATTTGGAATGCTTTCAGAATGCTGAAAGAAAGAGGAAAATAGAATTCTCTTAAAAATCAAAAGCTTTCAACAATTTCTTGAGAACTTCTCTATTTTTTGATATTTAGGTTAAAAGATGATTGCTACTATTAGAAAATCCAGTTCTCTTTCATTCAAACTTATTTTGAAATAAGTCATGCTTAAATATTGAACTCAGATATATGAGTCATTATAAAAGAAAAAACTGCTTTTTATTCTTTTTATATTACTGAAAGGAAAGCTACTGATGCTAAAATAGTCTAAACAAATTGTATCTCTAGTAAAAATACCAGAATCTTAAAAATAAAATTAATAATGTTTCTTTTACCTCTTCTTCAGATCTTACCCACTGGTAAAGACGGGCAAAATGGTTATGTGTGTCCACAATGTGACACTTTAGTACCAACTCAACATGAGTTAACTACACACCTTCGTTCTCACAATGGAGTCAATAACTCCAGGTCAGAACATCAGTGCCACCAGTGTTGGAAGATCCTAAGTTCTTCAAGTTCACTAGATCGTCATATGCTAACCCATTCTGGTAAGAACAACATATTTTAAAAATTTTCAGTAAAAGAAAAAAAATGCTGTTTTTTTTTTCCTTCAAGACATAAGCATTAAACAAATCAGACTTTGATGTGAAACCATACCAGTTATCTTCCGAGGCCATCTAACTTCTCTTCAGTGTATAAATAGTAAAATGAAAATAAAAAAAAAAACTTGAAAAGAACATTAGCACATTCACTTTGAACATTTGTTACTTATTGGAAACAAAGATTAGGAAAGTAATTTTATTATTTAATTGTAATTGTTCAGAAAACTTTCATTTCATTTGTTTATCTTCAGAAAAATCTTTTGAATCTCAATTCCTTTTCTCTATGAAAAAAATCCTGAAATGGAAGAATACTAGCTTTGTGTATTTCCACTTCAAATACATATGTAAACATTTATCAATGTTTTTTTTTCTTTCTTTTTTTATTGACCTTTATTTCCAGGTAATTTTTAATCAGTAATGAAAAGGATAAACCAAAACTCACTCACTAGCTGTTTGTTTTTTTTTGTTTTGTTTACAAGCCTATAAAAATTCAATAAACTTCTACTAAATTCTAACTTTGCAATTAGCGTTAATAACATTAATAACTAACTTCACTAATTTTCACAAAAAAAAAAGTCTTTTGTGAAAATTAGTGAATTTACTTTAGGGTGCAGCAGATATACCTGTCACACATATCTGCTGCATATTGGTAAGACATTAGCAAGGTGAAGACACCTTTGCCACTAATATCTTACCATTATGTGGGAGGTATTTCTGTCATGCATTAATATTAATAACATCATGTATTTTTTTTCTCTTAATTCACCAATATTAATGAAAACCAGTTGAAGTTTGAAGATACTGGGAAAGCAACTTAAATATTGGATGAGAGGAGATTATTAAAAACGAGCCAGATACATTAGGAACGTTTGATGTCAAAACAAAGTCCAACAACAACTGTATCCATAAGTTTGAAAAGATTTTAATGTGGGAAGTCAGACTAGAGAAAGTCAGGCTTTGGTTTTCATGTCTGTATACTGATTATTTAATATAATTTTTGCATAATTTCTATTTCTTAGCAAATTTTGGTTAAAGAGAGGGAATATTTTTGTGTTTTCTCTAGGGGAAAAGCCATTTTCCTGCCGTATCTGCAAACAGTCTTTTACTACTAATGGCAATATGCATCGGCACATGCGTACCCATGAGAAAAAGAATGATCAAAGGCGTGCAGCTCTCTTGAAACCAAAGAATAAGTCCTCTTCTTCTTCCTCCAAGATGGACCTATTCAATGATAGTATGATTGATGTTTCAGCAAGTAAAAATAGCTTGAGGTTGTCAGAGAATGTTGAAATGGTATCACAGAGTGTGTTGAAAACTACATGGTCTTCTTCAACTCTGACAGATGCTAATGTAAGTTTTGATTATTTTTATTGAATGTTTGCTAACATTTTGAAGCTCCAAATTGAAAATCTACACTTGATATTTTATGAAACTTAGTTTTAAAGATTTATAAATGTACAAGAAGTGCATATTTATATTAGTTACTGATGAGAGTAACCTGAATTGTTCTTGTATTTTTTCTTATTCACATTTGAATAAGGTATTTTGCCATTTAGAGCTAATACTTTAAAATCTCAATAATAAATGCAAGAATAGAATTAGTCTGATTTTAATGAATTCTGTATTTAAAATTTTATGAAAAGAGTTTCATTAGTTGTTTCTATAATTTTAGTGATATTAATATGTTGCAAATCCAGTGTCTATGAGTATTGTTTATTTTTGCTTATTTTAATTATCTCTTTTAGATTCAAGTGTTAAAATGTTAAACATGGTTTTTTTTTTCTTACAGAAAAAACCTACCTCTGACAGTCAAGGAGATCTCAATCCTAAACCAAGTATCCCTCCTTACCAAAATGAAGGCCATGACCTCTCCCAAAAAACAGTGCTCAAAAACACCCTTTCCTCTCTTCCTCATTCACCTACAGAAAGCTCTCCTAAGCACTCCCTTCATTCTTCCCCAAGATCTTCACCTCTCAACTCTATCACAACTGTTGAGTTTTCCAGTAGCAAATTCCCTCTGATCTGCATTGCAGAAGGTAGCAAAAATGTCCATCGACCAAAGACTGGTCAACAGGAATATGGCTGTGAAGATTGTCAGTTATATTTCCCTTGTAAGAAGGCCCTTGATTTGCATTTGCAGACTCACTGCACAGACAAGCGAACTTCATGCAGTGTGTGTGATCTCACCTTTTCATCACCTGAAAACTACCAACAACACTGCCATTGTTATCACACTGAAGATACCAATGAATACCAGGCAGTATTTATGAATTCTCTCAACCTGGTATCCAACCAGAATACTTCCAAAATGGCAGAATTACAATCATGCGTGAATGGTATTGATAAGGGCTCCCTAGCTAAGCAATGTCACTTGTCTAAGGACACTCAACCAGGCTCAGTTTCCCCTCAGCTTCAGATTGATAAATATTGTGAAGAGGATATCAAGCCAAAAGAAGGCCAATTAAATAATTATTCTATCCCACAAGATGAATCCACCAACAGTCACATCAGTATTGGTGCTGAGAAGGCCTTTAATGGAAGTGCTAAGAAAAAATCAAGTTACACTTGCACTTATTGCAACAAAGATTTCATCAATACCAGAGCTGCCAAAAGTAAGTAAATAGAAAATTCTTCTGATTTTTACATTTTGTAATTATAAAAACCTCACTTTTTTACCCTCAAACCACCTACTTGCTCTTCTCCCTCACCAAATACCCTTAAATCTTTTATACTAGTATTTTCATTTTTGCTGAAATTGCTTCTTTTCTGTATGTTAGTCACCTATTTATTAAATAGTAATTCTGTTAAATGTGTGTGTGTGTGTGTGCAAGCACACTCAGACATAGACTTGACAATACCTGTAAATGTTTCCTCTGGCATCTAGTGCCAACATGTTAATATCAGGTCCTTTTAACTGCTGCAAGTTATGTGGTGGAAGTTCTGCAATGTGAACTTGAGATCTGGGTAGTTTGTTAGTCAGGGCAAAACAGTGAGGTCTTTATGTTCCTGAAACCATTCCTATACAACTTGTGAAATGCTAAGAGATGTTGCTACCATCATAAAAGATTTGCTTTGACTGGGTATACCTGGTCTTGAATGATGCTAAGGTAGGTGGTATGTAGCAAACTATCCCCAACATAAATAATAGGACCCAATGTTTCTCAGTAAAATTTTATCCCAAATATCATACTGCTTTCATTGACTTGTTTTCCCATACTACACCCTGGTGCCATCACTTCCCCAAGATAATGATGCACACATATGCTGCTGTCCACCTTATTTAGAAAACAATTCAGGGAACCAAGTGATTTTTTTTTTCTATTGATTCAAGGTTCAGGTCATCTTATTAAAGACACGTTCATGGGCCTGACACAGATCCATATACAACAACAACAACAGCTAATGTTCCATAGATAGTGACACCTTCATTAAATGTTGGCTTGTACTTGGCAAAAAAGCTTCTGTTCACTTCCTACCTCAATATCTTGGCTTATTGTCAGTTGATTTGCCCCCATCCTGCCTCAGACTACTGTCAGTAGGTACTCATCACAATTGAATATGGACACCATATAAAATATGCCATTTTGAAAATGCTCTGATCTAGCCTTAAGCTTCTATCAAAGTCATTCAAACCTTTCTTCTTGTGTATAACTGTAACATTCAACATATCAAATTTTGGTCAATTCAGTCTTGTTCACTTTGTACTAATGCGTTTGGAAAGGACATGAATCCATCTTCTTCTAGTTATGCATTAAATAGCAGGGCAAACTGGGCTCTTTTGCCTTGTTGGCAGCTGGTATAGAGGAAGGAATCCTCTGAATACAAACCTGTTTGATGACTTCATGGCACTCTGAACCATTTCTCTATCTCAATTTTGAAAAGTGAGTTTGGTTTTACATAAGACTTCACCATTATGATCAATTCTTCTGTGGATAGTCTAGCAGTTTACTTCTAAAACTAAACTGTTAGACCCTCATATGTCAAAATTGATTGGAGAGTTCACTATCTATATCACATATACACACACACACACACACATATATATATATGTTTGTGTTTGCAGAAGTATAAACTTTCTTGTTGTATTTATACATTTGCACATTTATTATAAGTTTTCCTTTCAAATCAGAAAATGGAATTTTAAAAATTCACCATTTCTATAACAAACTGAAATATACCCCCTTGATTAACACTAGGTTTATTATTATACCTCTGAGTGTATACATTAATGTTTTATCTGACTCATTAGAAATATAAAAAATGAAAACAAGTAGCGGGGGGATGAAACATTTTAAGTAAGTATTATTAAAAACAAATGGGGGTTATTTTGTTGATTGCCCACACCCTCCTCAAAGCAAAAGGATGGTTTCAAGAAACATTGTTGTAATACTAAAATGCTTGAAAAAACACTGAAATAATACAAGAATTAACATCACTTCTTTTTTATTTTTTTAAAATATTGATTATATTAATGTATGATGATTTAAATCATTTGAAGTAATGATGGTTGTGGTAGCAGGGATGATGATTTAAAAATTTTCAATTCATTGTTAATAAATGTATGTAGATTTTAAAGTCTCTGTATATACATGAAATGTATATGAAGAAAGCTGTACAAGTTCTGTTATACAGAACCCACAGTAAATGCCTTGTCATGTGTTTAAAATGTGTAATAGACAAAGTTGAAATGTTAGACATTCTTTGTTTTACATAACAATTTTCCATCTTCATGTTCAGAAAAAAGCACTAAAGGAATACCCTAAAATTGCAAAGTTTCATTTATGTTAAAGTAACCTACAAAAATCCTATTGTGATTGAAAATAAATTCTAGAATGAAATGCATGAAATAAAATTCAAACTCTATTTTCATAGGGTAATTGGATTTGGGGCTTCTTTTATTGGTGATGGAACTTCTATTCTTTTCAGGTTTGATATCTGCTGCTCATCAGATGACATCTGCATTGACTCAATCTGTTCTTTCTCCATTTCTATTTTGCTTCTTTTCCTGAAATGTGTTTTTATTCTCTCTAATTGTTAACTTGTAACTTTTATATTCTCTGACCAGTTCGATTTACAACCAGGCGCTCTGGCTAGTTGGGCAAGTAAGGTAACCTTGTGCTTGTGTACTGACTTTTCTGTATATTCCCAGAGTGAATATTGCCACACCTTTTCTCCCTTAAGTCACTTCTAGACTGTGCATCCACATGTAGACTGTTTATCTTATTTTTTTTTAGTTTTATTCACAAAATGCTTTTGCATAGATATTTCTTGAAAAAATCATGTTTTGCATGAGACAACTCTTAACTGTATATTCAAATTTTGACCAATTCTAGATTTAATTTCAGTTTTAAATAAATACATGTTACTAAAAAAGTAAATAAAGCATTTGTAATTGTCTTCAGAAAACCAGTCATAAAAATGAAGTTATTTAATGTCAGTTTTCATAAGTTTGAATGAGGGATTTTATTCTAACTTGCATTTTCTACCTTTATTCACTTTTACTTTTTCTGTCATACTTTTCTGGTTTTCATTTCACAGCTGAACTAACTTCTTTACTTTTCATAATATATAAACAAATAATAAAGTGTAATTTGGGATTTGAATTTGCTGAAAATGAAAATGCTAAGAATTTTTAAGGAATGATGTAAAAAGTAAAAGTATTATGGAGAAACCAGAAAATAGTATCTTAGCCTCAGAAAGAGAACAAATAAGAGATGGCAACTGATGTGCATAGATCACTGATGGTTCATCACTTTTTAAAAAAGTTTTGACAATATTAAAAAATATTCAAATTTCTTATGACTAATTTAATAGTAAGCAGAAATTTTTCTGATTTTTCAATTTCAAGTAAGTTTCTTTCATTCACTTTTGTATTGACTTTTGAAAGTAATAAAAGAGCCAATGGTAGTTTAAGCATAAGAATGGATTCATCTAAAAGAAGCTTCACAAAAAAGAAAAATGCTATTTCTGACGTTTGTTCAGAACTTAATGATATGAAAGGAAAATGAAATATTGACGTTATCTACAGTCATTATTTCAAGAAGCAAATGAGTGTTAGAAAATTTATGGAAATAGCAACATATTAACAATGATTGATTTTTAACATACTGAACTAGAATGTACTCAACAATAATTTGTAATTGAAAATCAATTGTACTTGTGTGTACACTTTTCTCTCTTGTCTATGCAAAAAAAAAACCTTGCTAAACAATTTTTACTTATTTATCTTAATATTTCAATGCCACTATATCTAATTTGATAAAATAATAATGAGAATAATTATTGTGCAAATGGTAGAATGGATTTATTGGAAATTAAAAATAACCAATTAAAGTAAAATTTAACCTTTCCTCTTAATATTATTTTAGAATGCCTGCTTTTTTCTTTTTTTTTTTTTTTAATTCTTATAAAATTACTAAAACTTGACAGTTTTTAGAGATCTTTTTAATTTTGCACATGTAGCCTTTTCAAAAAAACTACCTTAAATAATTATATATTTCCCATATGTTACCAGCTGTTGATGTTCAAGCCCACATTTAAACAAGATAAAATTGGACTTGTTTCAAATGTTTGCTTTAAAGGCTAGCAAATTTCTCTATTTAGAAATACACCACAATTTAATATTCCTACCTTCATAAGTTCAGTAGGTAAAAATAAAATTAATATCAATTGACAAGACTTTTCCCTTTAACATTTTGTTTCACTTTTAACTTCCAATTGAAAAAGAATTTTATTCAGTAAAATTATATGGCATGTAGTGTTATTAAATTTAGAATATTTTTCAGTAATTTTATTAACATTAAAACATGAAAATGATAAGCACCTCTGACTTTTATACTATATCTATTTTGTTGGTGTTTATAGCTCTAATTTCAAGGGAGACAATTCCACGTAAAAGAATTTTAATGCTGCAAATAACTGCTTAGTACATGTCAAAATTATGAAATCCTTAACAGAATTTTAAAAAAATGAAATTCCAAATAAAAAATTAGAATACTAGGTTCTGTAAAATCCCCCATGCAGTCCACTCAAAAAAAGAAAAAGAATGCAGCATGTCTGACCCATCTTATCCCCTCCAACATTTTTTGTTTCACCCTCTTTTCTATGGGATGTATCTGTATTGTGTAGTTGCAGTGTAGTCCTAATTTTGTGATTTACTATATTTTCAGTTTGCAACTTTCTCTTTATGATGATTATGTATATTTTTTGTTTGTACTTTATATTTTATTCTAAATTTTTTTAGATAATTGGACTCTTTTGTGTTCTTGATGTTACCACAATGTTTTAACTGCTCTATTCTTTAGCCATCATCAAGTGTGTAATATGTAAGAAGAGCAAAAAAAATAAATTTACAAAATCATAACATAAAAGTAGTAGTTAATATCAGGTTGCTAAAAAACCCTTTCTGATCAAGAAGAAATATCTTGTGATTTGAAACATACCTAGTATTCCAGGTATTCATTCCACAATTCAATGCACATAGCGCATTGTTTCTGGTGCTTAGTCATTGAAAGAGTGATTTTGAAAAATAGGTTGGACAGAGAAATGTTCAGCTCTCCATCATACCAACTAGATCTGTCTATTTTAGCAAATTTAGATATACAGACTAAATCTGTATGCTGGTAATTTCAGTTTACACATAGCTCTCCAATACCTTCTTTACCAGGCAAAGAAAATTACACTTCTGAAATCAATACCAGTTTAATTTCTCTATCTGTCTGATAATCCAGTATATACCAGCTCTTTCAACTTTCTCATTCTCCAACAGAGATGCATCTTTTTCTTTTCAAATATGGTTTGCCTATGTCAGATTTTCCCCCTCTCTTTTGACTATGGCTTCTCCTCCCTTAGCTGGTTTTCCTTATATCCTTTTCTGAATGTTATGCTAATATTTGTCAATTTCTTCTCAAGTAAAGTCCAATTCTAGTATGGAGTTTGCAAAGAGTATTTTTATTTTTGAAACCCCCCCCCCCCCCCGATGCTGTTGTCAACAAAGTCTTTCACTATATTTAGCCACATCTATTTTGCATGGAATGTGTTTTGTGGCTATATTGATATTGAAGTTCCTCTTCTTGCTTTTTGTCTTAGAAACCACAAATTACAAATAGTTGTTACATTGTGGGTGCTACAATTGTCCTCTAATTTTCATTATCAACTTCATGCAATCATTGCTGAAGCTTTGTACAACAAACTAATTCTTTCTTGTTACAGAAGTGATGGTTAGAATCAAAATTCATATATAATAATATGAGTGTGATAGACCTTCTCTGAATATAGATTATTAAAACATCCAAAAATGGTAGTTTACCCTTATCTATCTTTTCAATCAAAATTGAATTCCCATGATCCAACAGGAGCTGTACAGCAAGAACACAAAGTAAGTGGTCAATTGTCTCAACAGAATTTAGAATGTTAATTAATCTTGTAAAAGATATAGACAATAGATTCACATTTTATCTTTCAGGTTTTTTTCTCTTAAAACATTTTTGCACAAAACTTTTCGTTTTTTTCCCAAAATTGCTTTGTTGCCATTTGATGTTCTTGTTTTTTCCTATAAAACAGTTTTGATTTTATTTATTTTTTCATCACCAGATTGCATGTCTCTTTCTATTCATTCTGTTTTTTTTCTCCATCTTTTTGTATTTATTGTAGATACTTGAGAAAATGCAGAGATTAAAATTATTATTTAATATAGTCTAAAGTTATATACATAAAAATCTTTCAGTATTTTTAGTGATGAATGAAATGATTATGAAAAAGACCATTTGAATAAATTTTAATAAATGTAATAAATATTGAAAAGATTTTTCATTTGAGCTAAAGAAAATTCTATACTGTCATTCATATTAATTTGTTTCTACATTTTTTGTTCTTATTGGAAAATTTTTTTACTATTTATGTAGTAACTTAGTTATTAATTTATAAGTTAAGTGAATATTCAATAAAATTATGAAAATTGTCTTCATAAAACTCAGTCTTTGCATTTTCTTAGAATTTATTGTTTTGTCTCTTATGCTTTTGTTAGCAATTTGCATACACTGTATTAAGCATTAGAATGTTATTTTCTTTACTATTTTTTACAAATGCATTAGTTGTAGCATGCATTTCATTGTTTTTTTGTGTGTGTGTTTTTAGATATTTACTCACAAATGCATCATGTCGTCAACTGTTATTTGGTTTAGACATGTTCTGGTCTTGTGTCAAGAGCATGTTAATGAGAGCATATTTTTATTTTGTTGTTTGAAGATAAGTTGTGTAGCTTTTATGCTTGGAAAATGTTAAAGTATTGATTGTAGAAATATTGTTATTGATATAATTTGATTATGTAATTATAGCAAAGCAAAAATTTGGCAAAATAACTTTGTAAATTTTAACAATATTCTATATTCAATCCTCAAAACACTAAGCTGATTTGTTCATGCTAAAAATGTTTTTAGGGTTTCACATTGGTGTTTGTTGGTTAATATGTCAAAACCTAATTTTGATGAAAAAGTCATTTTGTTTTGATCCAAATATTCAGAATTGTAAATATTGTTTTATTCATTACTGATTCATTTTGTTTCTATAACAGCAATCATTGAAGTAAAATTAGTAAGCATTAACCTTTTTGCTGTTAACAACCATTTCACTTTTGTCTGCAGTTAATTTATGAAAAAAAAAAAAGTTTCTCTTACTCATTGCAAGTAGGGCAATCCATAAAAATATTTTTCATAACTTGAAAATTTATTGAATCTCTTGTAAATAACTACATACTACCATGCATGTAGAGTATGAATTTTATTTAATAAATAATTGTCCTATCTGTTGATTTTTCAGGTCATGAGAGAAGCCATTTGGGATTGTCACCCTATCAGTGCAAATCCTGTAGTTACTCCAGTCCAGACAAAAGCACCTTGATCCGACATATGAGGACCCACAATGGAGAGAGGCCCTATCAGTGCAAACTATGTAACTATGCTTTCACTACAAAGGCCAACTGTGAACGACATGTTAAGTAAGTCATAGCTTCTAAATTTGTTCTACTGGTTTCTGAGGCACAGTTTTATATTATAGAACAGAAGTGGAATTTAATTATTTAACACTGTGTTGTATAATATTTTTGAAAATTTTTATAATTTTAATATACTTATGTGACTGGATAGCTTAGTCTTAACCACAACAAATGCTTGATTCTTTCAAATATTGCAATATTTTTTCCTTTTAATTGTGATATTTCCTTTTACTTCCTCTTAGTCTGTAGCAACAATTCTTTGGTTTGTATTAATCAACTTTTAAAAATATGGAAATGGATGTAATTTGTTATCATTTTGTAAAGCTTTTCATTTTTTTTCCTTTATAGAAAGAAGCACAACATTTTCAAGAAAGAGGAATTGGAGACCAAGGTTGGTTACAATAAAGATACAAAGGAGGCTCAAGATGATTCTTTCAGTTCCCCAGACACAGTTTGCAAATACTGTAATAAAGATTTTAAATATTTTCGGCGTCTGAAGCACCATCTTCGTGGACACCGTAGCAGTGAAGAGAAACCTTTCAAGTGTAAACAGTGTGACATGGGTTTCTCAACCAAGGCTAACTGTGTTAGGCATATTCAAAACAAACACACAGAGATCAATCACATTAACATTGAGAATTATGTACAGGTAAGAATGAATTTCAAAATCTAATTATGGCAGTTATGTTAGATTTACTATACTGTGGTAATAAAATAAGTACATCCCATCTCCCCTTGCACTTGTAACCATCCATCTCAATAAAATAAACATTTTTAGTACTAAAGCTGAATGAGTCAAATAAAGCTTCATCAGCTTCTACTTAAAATTTGTTACTGTATTACATATATTATTATTAATGGAATGTTAGATATAATTTATATAGTTGGCAAAACATTTTCATAATATTTTAAATTAAATGGATATTTTTATTTTCATAGTCCATACCTTAACTGAGTTTGAGTTGAAGAGTTCAGAAAATTGATATTTTGAAAGATGTTTTATGTAATTTTTAATATTTGGCTTTAAATCTTTGCTTTGTCAAAATTTGACATAGTCCATATGAGTTATATGCTAATAAATTTCCATTTACTTCTTTTGAGTTTAAAAAGAATGTTGGTAAATATTCTGTAATATATATCTCTGTAAAATAACAATCTTTAGGAATAATTTCAAAGTATACTGTATTACATAATTCCTTTAAAAAATTTATAATTACTGTTTGTTAATTTTATTTAGATGCAGGAATCTATGTTTACATCTTTCATGGGTCATACTGGTCCACCAAGATGTACATCTGCACCTCCACCTGCTCATTCTCCTGCAGTCCGGTTCAGTGATGATTCTACTGAAGATGCCAAGCCATTAGATCTCCGTTCATCTCGAAATCTTTCCCAAAGTAGCTCACCTTCAGTTAATGGAGGCTCATTGATTTGTCCTGAGGAACAGGACAACAATGAACCAATTGATTTGTCTATTAAGAGGACTAAAAAGGCCATCAGAAAGGTCAGTGGACTAAACCTGCCCAGAGAGTTTTGTCATATTCTTAACCATATGAGAATCTTCTAGATTAATATAGGCCTTTATAATTATTATTTAGTTTGTTCAAGATTTTTTTTTTATTTTAAAGACAGGAGGAAATTTTTAAATAGGCTAGAAAATGAATAAAAATAAGAATCCTTTCTTCTTAGCTCTTTTTGATTATGCTGCATGTACCATGTATTGTTTGAATTATATAAACTGTATATATTTTGCATCATTAGAATGGAGTAGATGTTTTTACTTGAATTATTTTTCTTCTTTGACATGGTAACCTTAATTGGATTAATGATTCAAGATTTAAAATTTTTCAACTCCATTTTAAAGAAAGAAAAATGCTTATTTCTAATAATTTACATTTATTAAATTACTTTTTAAACTTTATAGGAAATGACCTGATTGTTCACCTTATCAAAGTTCTCATAGCACATGTATGGAGACATAAAACAAATTTTAGCATTACTATAGTTATCTTTGTTAATAAACATCTTCCACTAGGTTGGTATTTTATTGGTAGGTTAATTTTTAGTAAAGATTTGGGCTTTTGGTGAATTTTTAAGAAATTATAAAGTTAGTTTGCATTTATTGAAACTCTTATAATTTGATTTACAGATTGTAAGAACACCTGATCCTAACGCACAATGTCCTAAATGTGACCAAGAATTTGGTTCGGAACTTGAACGCCAGTACCACATCAAGATATCCCATGATCAGGCAACAAAACCAGGTGACAGCGAGTCTTGGCAGAAGCAATCTGCTTCCCAACATGTTTCCCATGCCCCAGGAGTTTCTTTGCATCATAACTGCCAATCACCTTTGACTAAAAAGATTAAACTGGAACAAAATCCACAGAAGGACAAGATTCCAAATATTGGTAAGCTTCAAAGGACTTCAGAATCTGTTCTGTAATCTTGATAAAAGTTTTTTTTTTGACTGAGTCACATGATAATATCACAAGCCTTTATGGCTTTTATATTTTCATGCCTTACCATTATTAATAATCAGACTATTAAGATTGAATTACAATCAAGTTCTTCAGGCTTTTTTTAATTTAAAAAAATTTTTTTTACTGTTATACCCACTTGAATGAAAAGACTTAAGTATATATGACGTGGAATACATTTATTTATATTCTTCCTACTTGATTTTTGGATTCTGAAGACTAAACAAATCTATGCTCTTTTCACTTCAGATTGTAACTCTGATGATTTGGCTTCTGTAAGCCAAATTTTGAACACAACCGGTGCCAATTCATTTGAAGCTTACTTTGCAAACCACCAAGAAGATGATACATTGCTCTTGTTGGGGCAAACAAATGGTTACAGCTCTAGCCCTTCTGAATATGGAAATGATGGACTCCAAATCAAAGATGAACCTCGCGAATTAGATAGCGAGTATATCAGTGTGGTAAAGTGACTTATTTTGTAGAAACCTATTTTAGTCTATTTTTAATTTATTTATTGATAAAATATAAATTTGGCTTATAAAAACCATTAACTGATAATAATTAGTTTTTTATTTTCTCTTTTAGATTAGCACCTTTTTAGTTAACTTCATTTCAATGAAAATAATTTTTTACAAACTAAGCAGTGTTTGTTTTTCAAACTTTGCTATACAATTTTAACATCTTATTAAACGCTAGTTATATACAATAGAAGTATTAAAGTTCTATGACTAACTTAGAAGTAGTTAAATATATATAAACCTTCTTAAAATTCAATAGAAAAAAAATCAAAACTTTCACCCACTTTAAAAGATCAAAGTACTTGTTTTCTTGTTGCTTTACTTGTTGCTTTTCTCTCTTTTTCACACTTACATTATTCATATTTTCTCTCTCTTCCTCCTCTCTTTTTGCTTTTTCCAGTTCTGTTTGGAACGGGAAAGGCGGTTAATGTGTGTGTGTGTTTTTAGCACAGTACAAATAAATATTATAGCAATCCTAGGCAGAAGTATCAATCCATATATAAATAACTCTATCATTTTTTTTAATTATTATTATTATTATTATAGATACACACTTTTTTTAATAATATAATAGCACTGGTTATTTTTTTCAGTATTGTTACAATTTCATTGTTACTCATATACATTTTATTAAGAACAATGTGCAAAGATTATAGTTTTTGTTTCACTTATGTATAATTGTTGTCCCCTCGGGGAGGCTCCATGCCTTGAGAGAATATCGGGCCTTAGAAAACCTCACACCTAACCTCAAATGTAACTCATACATAAGATCCATCGCTAAAGATGCAGTTAAAATGATTGGTTCCCTGTACTGCTGCAAGAGCCAGATCAGGTCATATTTGGGTGAAAGCTGCCCAGCTGCTCTGTGGAACTGACTGTCACTACAATCTTAACCTGTTCAAGTGTAGTTAACTGTTATCTGTATAAAATGGGTCTTAATGTAACCCTCTAGCTTGAGTGGCCTCAGATCCTTGTCCAGAGTGAACCTCACTGTATAAAAGAAAGGTTTTCCCTTTGTCTTTATTCACACACACACACACACACACTATTCAAAATCCTTTTGTATGTGAGAAATATTTTTTCCTTATTATTTTTTATTTTACACAAAATAGTATTATTTCTTTACCATAGCAGTAAATTTTTTAAAATATGTTAAATATATATGAATTGTAAATATATATTCACTTTTTAAATTTGATAAAACATATTTTAATAATTTCAACATTCCATATGCAGTAAAAAAAGACTGTGTGTATAACCTTTGATTATTTATTTACTCTTTTTCTTTTTAGACACAAGAAGAAAACATTTTAAATAATTCCTCTGATGCTAAAGACATGGCTCGACAGGAACCTGAAATGGATTCTGTTCAGAAGAGTCATAAAAAGAAACGTAATTCTTATGCTGACTCCCCACACAAGTTGAAGTGTCCTCATTGCCCACGTCACTTTCCTTGGGCTAGCTCCCTCAACCGTCACATCCTTACACACACTGGTTAGTTAATTTGTTTTTTTTTGTTTTGTTTTTATAATTATAAACTTATATTTCTCTTGCAAAAGTATCGAATCATGTATCTTTTCAGCTACATTACAATTTAATGGTTGTTATTTATAAAATCAATTTACCTTAAACCATTAAAATTTATTAGGAAAATATTTTCTAAGGAGAATTTTAGTCATAATTCACTATAGGTGAGCTGAAAGTTTTTTATTATTTCTTTATTGACTCTTTTATTTAATCACTTATAATGTATTCAAACAATTTATATGAGTGTTGAAAAGTTCTTAGTCCAACATACTTTGCAAAATTTAACTAAACTTCAGAATTTTGAATACCTTCATATATTTGTGAGAAAAGTCTTTTCCTTGCATATTATTTTTTCATTTTAAACAAAATAGTATTATTTCTTATTGTAAAACTATAGCATTAAATTCAAGGAAAAAAGTAAATATGTATGAATTGTAATTATTTTAAGAATATCTAGTATCAATAGCCATCAGGATTTTTTTTAAAAATTGACAAATAATTTAAAATATTTTAAATATATTTTTATTTGTAGTCAGATTGTCAATTTTATAAGAAATGTACTATTTTTCAAGATTATAGGGACCAAATTATCTATAATAAAAACTATTTCCACTAATAATTTTATTAACAGTGGTGAGTTAGATTTAAACTTAGGTGTCCATTAGCCAATATTATCACCATGTATGTGAACATGACCTTTGATTTAGGACTGTTTATAGAAATCTTTATTTCTTTCCTTATCCAATTACTTGATATAATGTTAAATACATTTCCATAGTTTATTTGGGATTTATAAAAAATTCTTAAAAATCATTTATAAAAAATGACTTTGTGTATAAATCTTTTTCCTCAGATTATTGATGTTTAAAAATATTTTTCTGTTCTGATCTTCATACCCATTGTCACATTGCAGTGTAGATGTGTGACCTTAAAAATATTCCTCTCTCTCTCTTTACATTTGAGAATACTTTGAATATGTTTTTTGTGAATGTAAACTGTTACAAAAATAGAATTTTAAAAATAGATTTTAATAAAATCTTAGACAATTCTCTCTTTGTAAATTTTAAAATGATGGCAAAAATCTTTATTTTCAGGTGAGAAGCCATTTGAATGTCCTAAATGTCATGTGATCTTTTCTACAAAGTCAAATCGTGAGCGTCATCTGACTCGAAAGCATGGGGTCAATATGTTAGACCCTGCTGCTCGTCAAACAATGGATCGTCCATTCAAGTGTCACCTCTGTACCTTTAGCTCATTTGCTACCAAAGGTAGACTATTGGGTATTTTTTTAATTTGGGAGATTATTGGAAATAATAAAATAACTTTATGTAAAATTGACTATTAGGCATTTGTGTAGAAAGTGATATAATCCTTTGTTTCATCAAAATATGACATGGTAAATGTACAGTTATATGACCGCAGTATTTTGAAAATTATGTTATAACTCTTGTTAAAGATTATTTTTTCTAATCACTGTTTTTAGAACTTCCAGCTTGTGTAGAAAAATTCATTAATATTGGAAGAAATAAAACTGTTAAGATTATTTTCTACTTTAATACCAGCAAGAAAAATAAAATAAACCTTTTTTAATTTATTTTTTAAATTTATTATTTTACTAAGATAACAGATTTTCTTTTTATGAAATCATTCTCATAACATTTGCAAATTGTTCTTTAGTTAAACTATAAAATTAAAAGATGATAAATAAAACAGCATTTCCTCATTTATTTCAAGCCATACACATAGGAATGAACAGCAAAGCATTTAACAAATAGGTTTTATTTCTTTAGAGAATCTTTTGCGTCATTACCGAGATCGCCACCCTGAAGATCCACTGCCAGATGGTGTGTGTGATGGAATAGAAAAAACATCCAGTTCTGGTTCTTCCCCACAACAACAAAAAAACAAATTTCATTCTGGAAGCAGCAATATCAGAATGGATCTGAAGTCTCCAGTATCTGCTGAAGTAAGTACTGTATATATATGAAAATATAACTGGATAACCATTCCATGATTTTCATCCTTTCAAAAATGGTAAAAAGATGAAAAATTCTACACTATCAAATTACTGGAAATTTAAATTGTCCTGTGTTAGTGTGTGGCCAGTTTTGACAATATTTTTCTTTCTTGTCCAGAGAGTCACACAGCAGAGTGAGAATAGAAGATGAAATTGGAAAAACCTTTAAATAAATTAATGTGTTCATTTCTTAATGTCTTTTTGCTTTCTTTAGTATTTTCTCTTTATATTCTTTGGACTTGTTTGTTGGCTGAGATGTTAGTAGTTGGTGCTAAAGTCAGGATATTAACTGATTTTTTTTTTTTTTTTTTTTATAGCTAACAGATTTATTTGATTGATTTATTTGGTGAAAACAGAATTCAGTAAGTCTGTGAAATCCAAGTCCTTTTAACATGGAAAATATTATTATTTTATAATATTGTTATTATTAATGATAATCGAGTTTTATATTATTAAAAATTTATAAACTGTATAACATTGCTATTGTAGTTAAAGAAAATTATTACACTAAGCTTTTGTTTTCAGTTGTAATTTGTTTTCTTATTTCTTCAAAGGTTACAAGATTTAGTTGGCCACCTTACTAGTGCTTGCTTATTTTTTCTCATTGGCTTGATTGATCCATTAGGTATTTGGTTCAAGCAAACCACTTGAATTGGTTGAATCATGTCCTATACACTGTGCTGCATTCATATACTTATAAAATAATTACATTTACACAGTATAAATACAGGATGTGTAAAAAGTAACATCCAGATTCTGGGAACTCATGTTGTTAATATTAAACTTGACTTTGTAAATTCTTTTGTTAATGCTTGATGAAAACTTTTGCCAAAAAGCAAATTGGGTAACCAGCAAGCACCTCCAGATTTCAACCTTTAATGTCTGCAAAGTTTCAGGAAACTGATATCAAACTCTGTGGGTGTGTTCTACTCTCTACCTACTCAGATCCAATTGTGCATTGATTATGAGAGGGCATTTTGAACATTGAAAGTAAAACAACTTACTGTAGTTCCTTAATAATTTTTCTGTGAATAAATGATTAGATGAAGATGTCTTTCACCAATTTCTACTTTCTTGTACATTATAAAAGAAAGAGCAAATAAACAATAGACTGAAAGCCATAAAAATATAAAAAGCTGGTGTTATTTCTGACTTACCCTCTATTTACCTTTAGCAAGGTGGATTTTAGTTAATTATGGAAACAAACCAATCCTCCAAAAATAGATATGGCATTGCAGTTTTGAATGAAAAAAAATTTCTTGCTGAGACATTGCTTCTGTACCACATTGAAGTTAAATAGGTTGTACTTTTTTCTTTTCTTTTTGTAAGCCTTATTCCAGTTTGTGATAAGATTGCTAATTCTGCTGTTTGCTATGGTTTTCAGAAGGTTTGAATGACTTCTTTCTCAGTCATCATAGAATTTTCAAAAGAATTGTCAATAATTTCTTTTTTTATTTATTTAAAATAAATTTTTTAACAATGAAAATATATCTATATATTCTGTTTCACAGAAAAGCATGTCAGATGAACATGCCCTAATTCCTTCCAAACTTACTGAAAGAGAAAATACATTTCGAGATGATGTTGGACCTAAGAATGAAGAGCTTGAGATCAACAACAATCTCTTGCATTGGACTCAGAAACCTACTGACCTCCAGGGAAATCTTACCTCTAAAAGCCACTTATGTTACATGTGTGGATACAAGTTAAGTACTCAACAACTGCTGCAGCAACACTTGGAGGTCCACAGCAAAGACTTACCCTTTAAGTGTCACTTGTGTGACACTTCATTCCATGAAAGAAGCAAATGCCTAAAGCATATGGAGAAGGAACACAGAGCTAAGTGGTCCATACTGACAAATAAGAACAAAATTACAAACATGGAACAGTTTTCTGATGATGTGGGTCACAGGTGCCAAGAATATGTTAAACAGTTATCAGACTGTGTGGAACAAAATAGTCATATGACTGATTATCTTAATAGAAAAGTTTACTGTTCTTTTTGTACAAAGAGGTTTTGGTCCACGCAGGATTTGTGTCACCACATGCACTCTCACACTGGTAAGTAAATATATACTTATCTTCACTTAAAAATGACCAAGGTTCAGGTAATCTACTATTGTGAATCATTTAATTATAAAACAATTATTCTCTGTAACCATAATCACAAATTCATAAGATTTGACAAAAAAGATTAACTTAGTAATTAAATATTTAATCTTTAAATATGGATGCTATAAGGAAAGCAATGGAAGTGGTTTTGAAGTTAAAGAAACATTATCAAATTGTTTGCAGAAATGTCTCTAGATACATGCCAAACTATATCCTCACTTTATTCAATACCATAAGAAACTATAAAGAAATTCTTGTTAGATAACAATCAAATATCTTGATAGCTACCATTGTTTTGTCTTGACACAGTGAAAAAGAAAAGGATTCATATTTAGCATGATACCAAAATAGGCTTTGCACTCGATTTCACACTAGATAAAAGAAGCCAGCTGCAGGATTGACCTGACGTGAACTCCTGGCTACCAAATGCAGAAGCATGGGATTTCACAGTTACATCTGGTTTTACAAGTATGTGAATAACAAGCATGGGAGAGATAGATATTAACAACTGCTTTAGAGAGGAGTTTGGCAGTCTCAGCTTTTGCAAACAAGAATATAAAGCAGAGCCACACTTGTTGACAGAAATTGATATTGGAGTAAAATAATGTAATATTATATATGAAAGATTCAAGTCTTGTGCTATTCATCGTTTTGCATGTGTTATCATTAATTGGTACAGTGGCTTCATTAAAGACCTTTAAGGGCAAAGTGGGTTGATCATGGCTGTTCACCTTTTGTTTCATCAAAACTTGCAAGAAAATTAATTTGTTTTTAATTCTAATAAGAATTGATAATCCCTTCATCCAGTGTTGGGTTCATACAAATTTATAAAAATATGCACTTGTTCACTTTTATAATTTTAGTATCAGGCTTCTTTTATCATAATTACTGTCTTTACTCTTTAGGAACTGTGCAGACAAGATACAACATTTTTATAGTTTGAAACTATATCAATTATTTAATGTGCTTGTGCATAAATTTAATATAAAGTTATTTCTGAATTAATTTTTCCATATTGTAGCTTTATCAATCATTGAAATTTGAACACAATAAAAAAAAAATTGATACTCCTGATCCAACAAAAATGCCTTATCCATTCCAAAGAAAATCTCAGAATAAATTTTATTTTTAATTACAATTTTCATATTGTCTTAATATGAAAAAATGCTTGATAAATATTTGGCCGTTTTCCTTCTGCATTTTGTTATGACTTCAGTTTTTTCAGTGATTTCTTTTATTTACAGTTTGCCAATTGACTAACAAAGAAGCAATCATTCCGTCCAGTGTGTCAGAAACCGATCCACTTTTGGTAAGTTTGAAATTCTTTATTTGGTTTTAGAATTGATTTTTTTTTCCTTTTAGAATGTAATGGTTAATTGATATTGCAATAAAGTTCCTTCTGGATAATAAATAAATAAATAAATGAATAAATAAAAGTGCATTACAATTGAAATTTTGTTGCTTAAAAAAAGCCAACTTCTATTTCATTTGACACAAAGTACCAGATTTAAAATATCCAAGGGAGACAAATCCCTTTTTTTTTTTTTTTTTTTTTTTTTTATAGATTATAGACACTGCAAGAAAACATTTGAGAAAAAGATTTTTGTGATGACTTTACACAAGGTTTGTTGTTATAAAACTAGTTTCTTAATTCATTTCTGACATTTCCTTTCTTCTGCAGGTACGAACTCGGGCTGCAGATTTTTCTGCCAAATCTAAAGAAACTGAAACTGAAGATATCCTACCTACCATGCTTGGAATGGATGAAGCATCCATAGACTTTTTACTTGATAGTGCTGTGGCTGGTGTTCATCTCCCTTCTTCCTACATTCCCTGACTGCAATTATGTTGTGCATGCTCAGTCTCCCTTCTGTATGCGATTACCTTTCCATACAGACATTCTCATTTTTGTCAAATTAATCTTCTTTTTTTTTTTTATAAGCACTAATGTACATAGATGCTTACATATTCTCATATTTGTGAGCTTTGTTTTACTGAGTACACCTTATTTTTTAAAAAACTAGATTTCATTTTGTTATCAGTGTGTTTAACTTCCATCCTTTTCCCTTGCTTTTTTTTATTATGTTTCCATTTTGTTATTAAACGTCCTTCCCTCTATTCATTCCCTTGTTTAAATGAACAAATTTTCTTGGAATTTGTTTTCACTTGAAATTGTTTTGATTGTTAACTTTTTGTTTTATTTTTCTTGTAAATTTTAATACATAAATTATAGGAGAGAATTATATCTATATGTAATAATAAATAATAATATATAACTGTTCTATGTAAGTGTATGCTTGTGTATGTGTATGAGATAAATCATATCTGCAATTGAGGGGGGTTATGAAACCTACTGAGGAGAAACAAAAAAAATAAGAAGGGGACTCCAAATGTGGGTTAAGAAAAAGTTACTTTTAAGATTTAGAAAGAAGGGATTGCAAAAGTACCTTTCCAAAATGAATGCAAACATCCTTTTGGTTTTTAGCACTGTGTATGTGTGTGTGTGATTTTTTAGTGACAGAAATTTTTGGGAAAAAACTGCCAAAATTTGAAATACTCCATAGACACACTCACACACGTACACTTGGCAACATGAATTGTAGTCAGTACAAAGTAACCTTTCTTACTATGTATTTAATTTTATAACTGTCATGAATATTTCAAAAAATTCTTTTTTTAAGATTGAAATGTGTACAAAAATTTTAATTTTTTTTTTTATATTTATTTTTATTTTGGTACACTTTGCACTTATATATTCAAAACATTTTGTTTTTCTCCATGTGAAATTATTTGCTAAGCCTTTAATCTCTTTAATCATACTTTTGTTTTCTGTTTGTGTGTGTGTTGTGTAGGCATTAAATATAATGTATACTGAAAATCTACAAAAGAAATTTGTAGATTAATTTGAGATAAATAACTCACATGCACACAAATCTAAAGCTTAGACATAAATAAAAATGCATCACCCACCCAATAAAATTATACACACACAAACATACACAATTAAACAGTGTGTACTTTTCTGTGTTTACATAAAGAAAAAAATGTGCATGCTGTTTGGGCTGTGATTTGACTATTGAAAACTGAATTATGAATCTATCTATACCAACTGTTATTAATATTGAATGAGTTGAAGAAATTCTGTTTTCACATTTTCTTTATGACTGGAAAAATGTTAAAAATCCCAAGTACTTGAATTTATAACTTCATGAAAACTGAATTTTGTTTCTCTGTTCTGAATTCTCTACTATTAAGTTTGTGTCCCCCTTCTCACTGAGATCTTGTTAACTTTTTTTAACACAGAATTTATTTATATTAAAATTATACATGTATTGTCAGTCATCTTTTAAACATGGCTGAGACTTTTGATATGGTAAAAAAATTGCTTTTGTAAAGGAAATGGAGATGGGTCCAAGGGGAAAATTATTTTTATTGTGGTTTAATAATACTGACTTCAAAATGTCACCATTTCTAGTCTTTAAATATATATATATATATATATATATATATATATATATATATATATTTTCAAAAGACAAAGTTAACACTTTGCATATCATCTTGTGAGAACATTCATAATTTTATTTGGAAATTATCTAATGTGAGAAATTAAGAGGCGGACCATTCCTTTCTTTCCTGAAAACAAGGGAAGCAAATTTGTCATTTTTGTGAATGTGTGTGTATGTGTTAAAATTTCATATATATATATATATATATATATATATATATATATATATATATATATATCTATATATATATATCAGTATTTTTTCCTGTTTACTTAACTGGAATAAAACTGTTTTTCATAGAATCTGCACCTTTTGAAATTTAGCCACAAACAAAAAGAAATTTCTAAGTTCTTATCATGACAATTATTTTTTGATTATTGCATAATATTTCTCACATTTTTACTTTTTGCTTAAAAAAATGGATGACTTTGATAAAATTTGTTCAGGAACAACTTGCTAAAAGTTGTCCATTTTCCTTTTCTTTTAATATTAATCCTTTGTGCCTACTTCAATATCATTCCATCTGTGTTATACGACCATCTACATTAACGTGAACCATCTACATGTCTATTTAGTAAGCATACATGTAAAATCAGTTTTTTAAACATTCATCCTAGCCTATTTAGCTTTTTGTATCTTAGATGATAGGATATGTGTTTACACATAATTGAATGGTTGTGATTGTTCCCAACCAAATAATAAAATTAATTTTCTTTTATATCTACTGCTGATTCAAATATAAACTGAGGTATATTCTTCTAAATCTTCCTTCAAATTGACAATATCAGTAAAAATTAAGCAACAACATCTTCCTTTTTACTGAAAATGATTGGCAAATTAGTTGCAGCTTATTAAATATGATTACTGTTATCATTACTATTATTATTACTATTACTGGTAATTGTTATTGTTGTTATCCTTATTAATTTCATTATTTTAGTTCTGATGTCTAGATCTTGGGCAAGTCTTTCACACCTGCTTACTGTGGACTGCATATTAATTGCTTTGTAAAATTCATTCAAGTATTATAATTTGTGATAATATTGCTATTTCAGTCAATATTTTTGTTGTCTTTGAAGATCTTTATTTCTTATGTTTGTTGAACTGAAAGTTACATTTGCAAAGACCAAAGTATTAGACCTAATTTGTTTTGCTTTGCATCATTGACTACGTTGTTGAATGAAATTGATCTTTGTTTTTCCCTATTAATCAAGATTTCTATGTCAACAGCAATAAATAGAATGTTTATAACTTCTATTTGATTGTTATACTTGGTATTAAAAATCTGGAGGCATATAGACAAACAGATCCACTTGAAACCGATTCAGTTTTAAAAGATGTTTATATATGCAAATGAAAATAACTATTTACATCAAATTTTTCTGATTTAAGTGACACTTTCTCATAAAATAGTACTATTATTTTTTAATGAATAGTAGATTTATTGGAACAAAGATATCCAAATTGATATGAATTTCTTAAGTTTCAATTGATTAACTTAATGGATAAAACCCTTGCAAATGTGATTCTGATTAAAGTTTACTCTCACAGGAGATATGAAGATTCTCTACCATATCTGATAAGGTCTTCAGGAAATTTATAGAATTTTACATTCTAAATTTTTGATTTAGTAATTTTAAATCAGAAAACTAAATAAAAAATTAACTGTTACTAACTCCCTACACTGTTTGGTATTTATGTAAAAGTATACCAAATAAATAATAAATAATTAGGATACAAGAATCTGATTACTTGCATATTTAGAACTTGATAAGCCTAATGCATAATTTAATGTATCCAATTATATTCATAGGAAAATGCAAAAATCTTTTTATCTGTATTTTCTTTTCTTTTATTTTGACAATGTTTTATGAATCTTTTTAATTTGCAGCCTGTAATTATATTTCTGTAGAAATTATATCTTTTAATTTATTCAAAATATCAATTTGATGTTTTTTTTTGTTCTTTAGATTACAAATTTCAAATTGGAAGTCAAATCTTCAAACAGTATTTATTGAATCTTTATGAATGTGATTTTATTTCAAAGTTACTTGATCTGCAAAAAGAGAGAATTTTATTTAACAGTGAATAAACAATTTCTTTAATGTTGGTTTATGATTTTATTTAAATAAAAATACACTTGAAAAAATGAATGAGAGCAGAATCAGTTTACTGCTTATTTTGTTTATAACAGACACTGCTATTAAAACCTTTCTTGGTTACATTTTATTTAATCTTTTAAATTGCAGGTTAGAATAAATCATATCACACAAATTTTGAAGTTTTCCAGTTCATATAAAAATTATATATACACTTTACTATTAAGCATGCAGAAGTATAAGTGTTTAAAAAATACCTTAGTTAAAAAAAAAAAAATTAAAGAAAAAAAAAGCTAATCCTCATCTGGGCCCTTGGCAAGCTATCTTTTTGCTGGTGGAAGGTCTTGCCTCAGTGTTAATGGCAGAACAGAGTGGTTATTGTTGAAAATAAGGAGTGTTTGCACATAAGATAATGAATTTGTCACTTCAATTGATGGAAAGATTTCTCTGTAACAATGTTCTTTAATGGCATTTTACCTACAGTTAAAGGGAGCGCTTGAAAAGTGCTTGACCTGACCAAAAAGATTCCACCAACCCTGAAAAAAAAACTGATATTTTCAGATTTTGCAAAGTGGTCAGGCTGTGAACTGTTCAGCACTCTCTTGAAATTCTTTGAAAATCAGGAGAGTATTTGCCCCATCAAGGGCATAATTTTTCCTCCTAAAATTAGTCTTGAAAATTTCCATAACATACAAGAATTTAGTTTGCCATTTGGCATAGATAATCTTCCTCTGGGGTTAGCATAGGCTTACGAAAACCCTAACTTTCATATGACAAATTTTTTAGACTTTTTTTTTTTTTTTTTTTTTGGAAAAAAAAAGCTGTCCTTGATGCCAGCAAATATGGTAATCCTTTGCTTTATCATCTGTCTGTATAAAAATTCTAAATCGTTTGTTGTCAAATGTAGTTGACAAAAGGGTATTGATTGACTTGCTTGGCACTGGCTTCATACAAACCTTCAATTTATAAAAAGACAATAAAACAATGTTATTGTTTTAATTTAATGTGTTTATTATATATTAATAGAATGGAGAGAGAATGTTAAGCTTTTTGTTAAGTTTCTCCTTGTGTTGAATAAGTTATTTGATGTCAGGTGGAAACTTCTAAAGGAACTTGCCAAAATTATGTTTAATGTTCCACTTACTTTTGACCACCATCTGTCATTTTCAAGGAAAAAAGATAGAACTTAAGAGATGGCTAATGCTGGAGTTTTTATGTTAATAATCTGGAGTTTTAAGTAAATGTGAGTTTACATTTTAACTTTATTACTATAGCATGTGAACCTACATTTATTTAAAACTCCAAAATGTTAACGTAAACACTCCACTAGCCACCTCTTGAATTGTACCTTCTTTCCTTAAATTAAGTAGCACGTTAAAAATGTAATTTTGACAAGTTTCCAGCTGACATTAAATGACTTATTCAGTACCACGACAAACTTATCAAAAGGCTTAACATCCTCGGTCCATTTTATTTAATAAAAAGTTTAAATGAAGGATTGCTGCCTATATATCTGTATTTATTTTTTCTAAAAAGCAAAATTGGCCTCAGTTGATCTCAAATAGTGGTAAATTTGGCCTATTGACAATATTAAGCTTTATTTATTTACATTTATTATTATTTTTTTAAGTCTAAACTCTGGAATTAAATATTGATTTCAGTCTTATTTCTAAAGCTATTTACTCTATATTGGGGTGGTTAAAATTTGTAAAGAAAAATGACAATAAATAAGTTCGTATAAACTCTATATTGTTTTTCGTTTCTTTACATGATTTATTTCTCATCTTAGAACAATACTATTTGCTTATACATAATAGAGAATTGTACAGTTGATAATAGAGACTTATCTAATATTACTTTATCATTATATTATTCCTGTATCAGAACTGTCATTAGTTTTTTAATATATTTATAAATCTAGTGAATTGCATTTATTGCTTTGTTCATTTTTTTTTTTTCATGTGTAAAAGTAAAAATGACATTCTAAAATTTGCTATTGATAATTTACCTTGATATATAAATTTAGCATTGGATTACAAAGAAAAACCTGAGTTCACATTATGTCAACAGGTGATATTTATTCTCAGATAAATTCATTTGACACCTGTATGAAACACTTTAATCAATATAATACTGCCTCTTGAAGTTTTCCATCAGAAACAAATGGAAAGATGACATGAAGTTCTGTATTGCCAACAAGAGGAACTATATCAAGATATTCCCAAATTTGATGTTAATGCTTTGGTGCAATATTAAAAATTATTGGAAACTATATTGAGTATGTAACACAATAAATTTTCTTATAGCAATTTACTTTTTTTATATTGAATATTTTATATAAAGTAAAAAAATAATCAAATTATAGTGAAATCAGACACGAGAAATTGAGATTTAAAATTGTTTTAGATATAAATCTTTATCCCCTCAGATAAACTTAATTTTTTTTTTAATTGGATTTCATATTTTAGGTGTTAATTTTAAGAAATTTTAACATTTTTTTTTTTTTTATCATGGAAAAAGATCAAATGCATATAAACTCAATGACTTATAACTTAAATTTCAGATGTTATGGTCCTTCAATTGGTTTATAAAATTATATAAATAAACCCGTGTGATTATTGTAATTATTATTCAAAGAAAAAGTTTTGTTTGAATTCATAGGGCAGTTGTTTTCAATGAACTCTTTAATATTTTTACATGATTAAAAAAATTCCTTTATAAAAGTTTGCATGTGATGTAGTCAAAGAGAGGGAAGTATTTATATATTTACTTTTATTACATAAATGAAAAAGCAAAGTTGAATAGTACCTTTTAAACAGATTTTCCTCTGGCTCTTGAATTTGACATATCTGCTCAGTTCCTTGTATCCTAATGTAAACAAAGCAATTCTTTTTTCTTACTCCTTACTTCCTTGGAGGTTGTTGGTGATGCCTTCTATATCTTTTCTATGGATTTGACAGTCTTTTGTTTCATTCACTCTTTGGCTTTGTTTTCTTTAGCCACTCATCACATATCAAGTTTCCATTTGTTTAGTCAGCTGTGTGTCTACAAACACTTCTTGCCTATTAGTAACAACATCCATTACTAAACAAAAAGATTTCTAATAATTATTAGTAAAAGTACCTACATTGTAATCAGTTGCTTTAAAAAAAAAAAAAGACCTTTTAATTTAAAGCAGTAATATTTGAAATGAAGATGTACTTCAGTCTTTATTTATGATATTCAAAATCTTTAATTTGGATAATTTCTGTCAATATTTATTTTTATTTTATTTATTTATTTATTTTTTTTTGGGAAAAAGCAGCAAAAAAAAAATAACAGCCAGATGGAATGATTTGAACATCATCATCAGCTCATCATTCTATTATGTTTATTGTTTGATTTGAAAGTTACATACAATTAAAAAAAAAATAACAAAAGACTAAATTTTTATTCACTGTAAAGTTTAGTACTTACAATGATATTTATAAAGTAAAAAATATTGTATTCCTCAGACTTATAAAAAAAAAAATGTATTTATTTTATTTATTTGTGTGTGAAAAATGGTTATCTTTTCTGCAGATATTTCTGTGGCATCTTTTCACAGAAGCATATTTAAAATTCCTCTGACAAGGAACCAAAGACCATCTGACTGACTAATCTTTATATACTGCTTCATACTACCAGTAATATTGCATTGTATACATTTGGCCTTGTAACATTTTCCCCTGCATAATTCTTAGCCTTTTATTTTTTCTCTCCTTAAAAAAAATTTTTTTGTTCTGACCCTCTCAAAATGATGCCCCTCTTTCCTTGTTTTACTATCCGTCCATAATAGTTTTTCATTATTCCTGGTTGAAGTTCCTTCATCACAATGCCTTGTTTAATACAAATTGGGGACAGGACTTCTATCTCTTTCTTGTGATCTCAGAACTAAAAATAAATATTTAGAGAAAAAACAATGTACATTCTTCTTGACTTTTGAAGTCAAAAATGATCAGGACTTAAATTTGCCTATGTTGAGTCAATTGTTTATTTGCTGACCAGCAGCTCAAGTCATTCAGGCTTCCTTTGAGATTTATAAACTCTTTAAAATTTAAATTTAAACAGTGATTTTACAAATTCTGCATGATAGAATTGTGTAGACAGCGAACACTGAACTAACAGCCAAGAGAGTTGCAATTCTCCTTCCCCAACTGCTTTTAAAAAACGTTACATCACTCAAGAGATTGATAAGTGTGTGCATTGATATTTTATGCTTTATTTTTTTTTAAAACAAACAAAAAAAAAAAAAGGATAAACAAGTCATTTGGGGAAAATCTAGTGAAAAATTAGATTTCCTTTGGATTTTTATCAATAGCCTTTCATAAATTCACAATATATGATTTTTTTATTTTAATAGATCAGACAAGTGATTACTTAATCAGGGCCCATTTTAGTTAATAATTGTAAATATTTTAGTAATCAAGAAATTTGCCATCATTTAACCAGTTGGTGAGTGGCCATCACTGCACCCCATGAGTAGTCTCATAATATTCAAAGCAGTTCACTTGTCTTGTAGTTTGCCTGTCTTCACTTAATTATATTTTATTTTTGGTCTGGGGTTCCTTGAGTTTTCCTACTTTCCATCTTCCATGAACTAACCAGTTCTGTCTTTGGTGCTTGCAATCATTCCTCCCAATCTTCCTTCTTTGTTGTGAGGGTTTTGTTTTGTTTTTTTTTCCACTGACCATATTCTGTGATCAATTCATTTTGTTCACTGCTCTTTACAAAGTTGAGTTTTTTTAAGTATTTTAAAAAACTATTTTTGTTTAGCTATTGCTGCATTTTAATACAAAAATTAAAAGAAAAAAAAATCAGAAAGGGTTATGATAATGTAAACAAAAAAAAACTGCAAGTCTTTGCTTCACAGACTGGTTGGCTTCTATGCTGTCTGGATGTCAATTTCTTTTCTAAAACTTGTACTTTGTGGCTTTTTTATTAGATCAATAAAACTGTTTTGAGCAAATAATGAAAATAAGACTTCTCTCCTTCATTGATGCAATGCTGCATCATTTTTTGTTGTTGTAAAGCTTGAAAACTTAAAAGTAAAACTTGTTAAGTGTTTCTTTCATCTTAATTTCAGTTGCTTTTTATTCAGTCATTGTAAAGCCATTAGTAAGTAGAATGGATCAGAAAAAATATAGACAATAACAAACCAAGATTACAAAAGCTTCATTGCTGGCAATTTCATTTTTTTTCTATACTTTCAAATTTGATATGTCTGCTTTATTCTAATCAGAATATGTTCAGTCATAACCAAATATTGAGGTCCAATGACTGATGCCCCCCTCACCTTTTTCCTAAACATTAAGGGAAGAAGTATTACCATTATTTTTTTTTTTTTAAATTCAACTTTATAAATAATTATTAACAGTAGAAAAAACCACCAAGTTATTTAATCTTAGATGGCTTGGAGTTTCTGTCCTGGTGTCAATTACTGAAAAATTTGTTAATTCTGATTTCTTTGTTTTGAAATAATATAAGCAATATAGGTGGAGATGTTAAGTTGAGTAAATGTTCTGTTATCTTCTTTTTGTATCATTCAGAAAAATTTGTTTAGAAGAGAACATTTTTATTTAGTTATTTATTTTTTTATTAAAGTTTATTAATATAAAAATAAATAGTTTATATATATATATATATATATATATATATATATATACACACATACACACAGAGAAAACAATGCAATATGATTCCTGTTTACAAAATTATTACAAAATGCTACACAGGATTCAAGTTGGATGACTGCAAATTGTAAGATACTGATTTCAGTTATGTTTTAATAGTTCATTTTCTTGTATTGAGTTTGCAAGTAAGCAGTTTTTCTTGTTAAAACAGTAGCTTTACACTCCAAGAATACTTGTCTATCCATTTTATAAAGAATCAAGATATATCTTTCAATGGTGACAAGTGAATCCAAAAATCTTCATTATATAAGGGTAAAAGTAAATCTGATTACAAATTTTCTAAAATTAATTTGCACAAGCAATCACCAATGTTTGTTGGGGTATATTCACCAATATCTAAATATCAAATAAAAAAAGATGGCTATTTTTCTAAGTGTTTTTCTTTTCATTCTAGCAAAACTACAAGACTATTTCAAGTATTTGGTTGGGAGTTCAATGTAATTTATTTTTTTTTTGTGTGGACACTTGAACCTTAAATTAATGTGGGGGAAAAAAAAAAGTCAAGCAAAAGTAGATTGTGTTATGCAATAATGCCCTGGAATGTTATCTCCATTTCAGTCACAGCTGCACACACTGCGATTACAGAGAGCCAACACAGGTCGATAATTATTCACTAGTGGAGCAGTGTTTTTGCCAATCAAAGCACGAAAGTGACTAAGCTGAAAAGTAAATGAAATAAAATTAAATAAATAAAAAAAAACAACATATTTAATTAATGTTGAGTTTAACAATTAAAAACTGTAACAAATAAGTTTTGAAGATGATAAGATAGAAATATTTTTCTTTTATAAAATTTTTCACTTATCTTTAGATGTTAGCAGTGAAAAATCTAGGTTAAGCATAATTTTACACTCTTTAGCTAAAGTAAATAATTGCTGAGTGACTGATGTCTATAAATGACTGTTGTAAAACACTTGTACAGAATTTCATGTATGAATTTTAATTGAAGAAATACCAAAGATGGCATATTGACAGTCCCATTACAGAAAACTATTTAAAAATTATAAAAATAAGAAAAATTACATTTTGTGATGGATGATAAAAATGTAAGCATGAAGAAGAAATTTTGATAAAAAAAATTAAATTCCCTCTCAGTAATTTTCAGTTACAATGTCAATTATCTTGAGGTTAATAAAATTTGTATATGATCTTAAATAAACAAGGTCAAGTTTAGTAGTAGATTCAAAGGAAAACGTCATTTTTTTTTTCCTCCAATTACCATCTTGATAGATAAATGTACAATGTGTTTGTGTGTAAAAGTTTCTACTTTACATCCCAACCAACTCAAAATACACAATAGAAAACTTTTAATATGCAAAATAAAAATGCTGGAATCTTGCACATCTCATATATTTATTTACTTATTATGAGCAAGGTTGGCACATTTTTCTTTCATTGTGTTAAAATTTGAAATGAAATTTGAGTAAAAATAATTGAAAGTGAAATGAAACTTAAATCTCAATGACCACATCATACAATTATCTCATTTTCTTACCTGTTCTTTTGAGCAAGAAAGCATTTCTTTGCTCACAAGCCATGTGACACTTTCAT
>CAHIKZ030002866.1:102500-185000 GCA_903632075.3 Acanthosepion pharaonis | reverse complement strand
CATTGTATGATTTCCCCGTCAATTCTTGAATTAGGCTTGAGTTTGATTTACAATATCTGCTAAATCCATGCACTGAATTTATAAATTAATAGAATGCGCAAAAGAATTTTACGCAGAAACTGTCTCACATAAATTGCTGTTATTTTTTGATGATGTATCAGCAAGTTCAGCGGATGTGTGACGCCGCACCCTGCTTCCCACCTAGAAAATAACAATGATTTAATAATAGAATGGAACACTTTAAATTTTATAGCCTTCCATGATTAAAGAAGTTCATCTCCTTTGGTGAATATGTTCGAGTCTGATAAGGATTAACTTCAAAACAAGTATTTTTTATTACTTTCAGCAAGATCCCAAGAACAGAGAGTCCGTCTTCAGCTGCTGCTGCTTCGGCAAAATCTGGATACTTTTGGTAATTCCAGTGTACCAAATGAAGCTGTTGAAAAATTAAAAACAAAATAAAATTGATATTTGAGAGATTTTAATTGTTCAATTTCATGCTTTAAACGAGAAACTTCTTTACGAATTCAAATATCTTTAACTTTATAAAGTTACACTTTTGAAAGTTTTATAAACATTATGCTAAACTAGAATAACATGAAACACTTTTTCCAAAACTTAGTTGGCAAAACAGCAACTTTCGACAGCAACTTAAGAAAGACGACCATTGCGGAAAAAGGAACAACACATTTATTTACAACTAGCAGTAGAGCCCGGCGTTGCCCGGGGATATAACAGTAAGAGATAGATCAAGTATCCACCATCATAAAGACTGAAAAATAAAATTGACAAAGATCATTGTTTAAGGTTGACGGACACGCATGTCTTATTTATTTATTTATTTTTTTTTTTTACGAATTGGTCAAACCCAAACCCAAACAAAAGCATTGTTTTCAATCGTTATGAGTCTCCCGATTGAATAGAATAATTTTATAAACAATAATCTTGTAAATGGAATTTTTAAAGCATTCTGAATGTAAAAAATAAAGAAAAAAATGTGCAAGACAATAAGAAACACTACCTGCCAAAAAAAAGTGAAGTTTTGTTGAAATCGGTTGAAAAATGAAGGTAGCCTTTACAATTTATGATTTTTACTTATTGAATACAGTAAAAAAAATTGCATATTTTGCTTGTGGTGATTCATAATTAGAATTCTGATTTGAATATATTTTCCACTCGTTGTTTCTAATACAAAAAATATTAACTTTATTTGGGTTTATTAATTATGATCTAACAAATCTTATTCATTTAGTAGCCTTTCTGTAATAATAATCTTTTACAATTCATGATTTTTACTTATTGAATACTGTAAAAAAAATTGGACACCATGTGTATTTAAAGTAGTTTCCCGTCCCGGTTATTATTTTTAGTTAGGACTTGTGTATGTTTAGATTTCATTATCTTTCCCTAAAGATAAAGAATTTATTCCGATGTTTGTATTCGTACAATCAGTAGAGATCGTTAGGTTATTGTTTAAGGTTGACGGACACGCATGTCTTACTTAGTTTTTTATTTTTTTATTTTTTACGAATTGGTCAAACCCAAACTCAAACAAAAACATTGTTTTCAATCGTTATGAGTCTCCCAATTGAATAGAATTTTATTATAAATAATTGTCTTGTAAATGGAATTTTTAAAGCATTCTGAATGTTAAAAAATAAAGAAAAAAAAAATGTGCAAGAGAATAAAAACACTACCTGCCAAAAAAAAAAAAAAAAAAAAAGTTTTTTTTTTTATCGGCTGAAAAATATAGGAAATCCGCTCCCATATTTAAAGGAACCCACACACACAAACAACCCAATGTGAGTTGTCCCCCTTTCATTTTCACGATGTCTCTTAATCGTGTTTTCAAATTGATTTTGTGCAAAAACAATTATATTTTTCCCATTTTTTGGCGCTGTTAGAACCACCACAAGGTAATTTTATGTAGTCCTGTGAAGTTTTGTTGAAATCGGTTGAAAAATGTAAGAAATCCGATCCAATATATAAACGTTGCACACACACATACACACACACACACACAATCTGCGTTTTATAATAAGTAAGATTAATAAATTCGAAAATTTATACAAGAGTTGCACAAAAAGTTCCTTTAGTGCGCCTCTTTGAGCAGGATAGCGCTTTCCTAAGGTAACAAAAAAGATATTCCACACAGAAACAAGAAAAAAATGTGATGCAATTTGTTAGATAAGAAATGGATTCACATACAAAAATCCCTTCAAAAATCGAGAAAACGGGAGAAACTATTAGAGAAAAATAACAAAAGCAGAATTTTTTTTCAAATAGAACCCATTACTGTTCTTAACAATATACACAAACAGGGCGTCTCACCTCGAAGGAGTTTTTTTTTTGTTTTCAACCTGTTTATTCCAGGATTCTTAGAATTTTGTCCCACATTTACTTGTATCTTTGGTTTGAAATCTTCTGGTGTAGGAATCTGCTTTGTATCTATTAGGTCTGATTTATGACCTCTGGCTGGACCGACTTTTGAAGTGCAGGTGCTAGGCTCTGTTCATTCTCATCAACATCACATCTTAGTCTCCTTTCTTTTCTTCTTCACCGCCATTCGCTGATAGCAGTGCTTTTTATTGAAAAACTGACCGTAATATCTACTCAAGCCCAAATTTGATATTGGCCAGCAAACTTGTTTCTCATATATGAGAACCATCGAACTTATATATATATATATATATATATATATATATATATATATATATATATATATATATATATAAATAAACCCTCTTCAAGTATTCAAAAACAAAAATCCGAAACACTTCAAACAATTTTGGTAGTTCACCGCTTGAGACTAAATGGCCATAAAAAATGAACAAAATTTAACCCACAAACCGTTAGAGATTTGTATCGAAGTAAATTAGTAATTTTAAAGATTAATTTACTGTACTTTGTAAAAATAACACTTTTTGCATGACATGACGAAAATAACATTTATTTACGCACGGTGTCTCACGAGCTTTATTCAAAAGTTATAGGTTAAAAACAGTTTTCTACTGTCACACAACCTGTTAAAAGGCGTGTAAAACTGAATCAAGTACGAAGTACAAAAACTACTAGAATCTAGAAACTTTTAATGTTTAATTCTTTAACTATATAATCAATATTTTTTAATTTTTTATTTTTGGTAAAGGATGGGACAATTTTTTTTTTATGGTATGCCCTTCGCAAGTGTTTGTTTTTAATAAAGGAATTCCATCAATAAAAGCTTCTTGTGCAGCCGTTGACAACTTAGCAATTTCGATACCCAAAATACTCATTGAAATACTCATTGCCTCTAACAACATAAAATGTCTAATTGTTTGCCGACAAAAAATACAATAAAAACTTCATATAAAAATACCATATCCGTTATTTTCAATGAAACAAACTTGTAGCTACTATTTTTTAAAGTTTTTTCCTGAAATGAAAGCAAAAAAAAAAAAATCTCTATTCTGTTTTAAAATATTTGCCAAAAATTAGGGAATTATCATATTCAAACAAAATTTTCAGTACTTATTCATTTAAAGATTTTTTTTTTTTTTTTTACTGAATATAAGTTATATTTTATTTTTTTTAAAAAAAAACATTCGGGAAATATTTCTGTGTCTTTCGATATCACGTGCGTACTTTTAATTGGATGGAGTCGTTCAATTTTTTTCTTACAGTTATATAAAGAAAAATCCCTGAAGATTTCAGTAAAAAAATTTATGCAATATCATGTGTGAACATACGAAAAATTTGAAGTGAGTGCGAAATAACTCCCTTTACAGACTCCCTTCAAATTCGGAGGAGTCAGGAAAAAAAACAGGAAGGAATTCGCAAACCTATGTGAAATTTTCTTTGGACCAATGAAAACGTTGTTACGGGGCGTCAAGCAGGTGCTGTTAACGCCGCAAGCAGAAAAATGATATAGGGTAATACGATCGAAGCAAGGACAACGAAGGCGAGGATTTCAAAATCTAAGCCAAATTTTATTTATTAATCTGGCAAAAGTATGCACAGGAACTGTTTGGAGTAGTTCAAACGTGAAGTCGGGGAGTGCCAGGTGAGGGATCGTTTTGGTTCAGGGCGGTAGCTCAGAGGCAAGGCAGATGGAACAGCTGTATTCGAGGTCCAGTCGATCCTCGGATGTTCACCCTTAAGAGGACTGCGTCGGCGTTCACGAAGAGAGACAATCGGCGTAGGCAGTGCTGAGGTAGCCTGTTCGTCCTTAGGATGATGGTCGCATAAGAATGTGGTTTAGTAGTCCTTAGAAGGACTATCGCATAAGAATGTGACTTGGGCTGCTGAGTTCGGTTGCATGACGGGGAGAGGCTGGCTTCACTGGTGGTGGCTGCTGCTAGGTTTGGCTTCTTCAGTGGTCAGCGACGAGGGTCGGCCAGGTGAATATGAGAGGGGGATCGCGTCGCTTTACCCTGGAACCGTCTTGTTGGTGGAAGAAATCAGCTGTGTTTTGTCTCGGCCGCGGTTAGGCACCGTTGCCTGGTTAACATCTTTTGGTTGTCGACTAAAAAATTACCTTCCACGTTTTGAATGTACACATGGGTTTCATTTGGACACCATGTGTATAGAAATTAGTTTCTGGTCATTATTTTTAGTTAGGAGGACTTGTGTATGTTTATGTTTCATTTTATTTTGCTTTTTGTGTTTCGATTTCTGAAAACGCTGAGTCACCGGAAATTAACGGCATTCGTTCTGTTTTCCGTGGTGAGGCTTTCAGACGTTTGAGTAGCCGGCAGTAACTTCTGGCCGGCTGCGATAACCTTGTCTTCACAGAAATTAGCTGTTGAACAAAGAAAAAAAAATCCTTTTGATATAAAATGAGAAACATTAAATAGAACGTCTGAAGTCATGTAAGAGGTTTCGTTTCAGTTCCTAGCAACCAGCGTTGAAGTTCTAGCCAATTATATTATCGGCTTTTAACCAAGCACTCTGCACTTCAAAGAATGTTCTCTCAACAATCCAAGAAAGCTAAGTATTTCAAACTCTCTTCCTCTACTTTTGAACGTATGCAAACCGTACACTCCTGTGAGCAACGAACTCTCTTACCTTGGATTTAAATATATTTGAATATTATTTTGTGTCAGATCTTTTAATCCGTTGTATAAACATTTCCTCTTCATGACAATTCATTAAAACTACGGACTTTCAATATTTCTGATTTATTTTCCTGAAACGAGCTTTTGACACAACTTCAATCATGTAAATTCATAAATAAATTCTTATCTTGTTTTAAAATTACCAGTGTGTTTCCTCGTTATTATCACCTTTCATTAATATTCTTGGCGTGGGTAAATCAACAGTTCATTTTAATCCCTGAACCCCACGTCACTATTAATTAGTCCTACATTTTACCAAATTCAATAAAGCTAATAAAAAAAATTAAGAATTAGTGCTTGCATAATTAAATTAAACGCTTTCTTTTCTTTCAGATTGGATAGAAAAAATCCAGTTAATTATTAAAAAAAATACTTGTAATTCTTCAGTCTGATTTTGAAATTCATCACAAGACTCTTTAACTAAATAAAGACATGTTTGAAGAATCAAAAATGTAAAGTTTAATGCTATTTTCAAGTGTGAACATGTGTGGGGAAATTTAACGAGTCACAAATTGAGTCGTGGCAAATGAACAATGATGAGACAATTGAACAGTTTAAAAAGCATACTTTATATTAGAAAGACATTATACAACGAGAATAGAGGGTGGCTAAAAGTGTATTCTTTTAGCAGTTAAAAGATATGGCATCGGAGACGATATCCAAATACATGTGTCCGTTGAGAGATTGTCTGGTGCTTCTCATATCTTCTTCCGATAACTTCTTGCCCATGCATCATTCAGGTTTGCTCGTGTCCAGCACCACCTGTTTTTGGAGTAGGCTAAAACACATCTGTTTTGTTCGTGATCGTTAGGACCTGTCCGCTACGGTACTTAAATTCCATTTTGGATTTTTACCTATTATTATCAGATAAATGGAGCCATCTTTCTATCAGCAGGTGTTATCTACCACAGGCAGATTTTTTTTCTTTTAATACGCTTTTAAAAAGAATTTTTTTTTCTTTTTAGCAACTGTTATTTTTTTTTATATCTATATATATATAAAGTAAGGACATTTGATATCTCGCTTTGACGGACTGCTATTCAATACCGGAAGAGTATTTTGACATTAATTTAAGATTTCCCGTTCAGTCAGTTTTTGTGTCTTGAAAGCACTGTTTTCCAATCCATCGGTACGGGTTTATTTTTCCCGTATTTCTGTTTTCCTACATTTATTTACAGATTCTTATATACAAGAATAACAATTACTTATTTCAGCAATTAAACATAAATAGTTCTTTTAATTTTTTTATTTTAAAAACAAATCTGTCTCTTCCTGCATAATTTTTTTTATTTATACTGTAATTTTTAAAAAAAAAATTACTCTTGGAATAAATATTTTTCGTTTCATAATTAATCTAACTTAAATTACATTTATGCTATATTTGTGTTTGGGTAGCGTCTTAATTTATTCATTAAACTAACTTTAGTAAAAGCATAAGAAATTATATTCTTAAACAATTGGTTATATAAAGCTAAAGAAATGGCACTTAAATATAAATAACAAGTTCTTGATTATTGTGCTGCTGATCTTTGGGTTATATTTTACTTTTTCGTGCGTTTTTTCAGGACAACGATCGACAATATATATATTTTTTATTTTTGTCCTTTGACTTCAGGCTATCGTGCGTAAATCAAATGTTATTTTCAATGAGCCATTTTTTTAACTTTTGTTTACGAAAGTAAAATTTTCAGTTTAAAATTCGTTTTAAAAAAAAAAATCAATGATTTTTTTTTTTAATTAATTTAAGAAAATTAGAAATTATGAAGTTTATTTAATGTATTTTTGAAACAAACATTTACTTTCTGCGCTGAAAAAAAAAAAAAAAAGTACTTTCAAATGATAAAGCCGGGCTTAACAGAGGTGTTGATTGACAAGTGACATGTGCGTAATTTCATCTTACGGGAGGAAAAGTTATAGTATGGAAGGTCACAACTGACTGTAGTGAACAACTTATTTACCTCGTTATTTTTTAAGTAGGTATAGCATGATAAAAACAGCCTTAAACTTGACGAAAGCAGAATTTTATCGTCAAAATGTTTATGTTACTACCAACGCAAATCACGTGACAGACTATTGTTTTCATGATGCTTCCGGTCTTCCGTATATTTGAATTTTAGCTATTTTGGGGCACAAAAAACAGCTATTGGCAACTTTGTGATTGTAACCAACTTTATTTTATAATCTGTAAATGATATTCATCTACTTAATAACACCACTGACTAAGGTGTATAAGATTTTCATTAATTTTAGAAAAAGATAAATAAAATAATTTAAGAAATAACAAATAATTGTTGTAAAAATTTATTTTTCATCGAAAACGTTTCTTGCTTTCAGATATTATCTATATTCCTACAAACAAGTAACTAAAAGCTTTTGAAATTAAATAATATCTTTGTTTTATTGAGTTTTGTATGTTACAATTCAGAGCTGATTTTAAGGTAGAAGGGTGTCAACTAAAAAAAAAAAATGATTTGCCTTCCTCAAAGCCTTGTGCTTTTAACTAATTAATCACTAAATCTGTACAAATTATGAGTTTTCATAAAATTAATTATGGGGTGGGGTAATAAAAATATAAAAAAATTTTTTTACCATGACTTTGGAAAAAAAAGAAAAAAAAAGAAAAAAAGAAAAAAAAAACATATTTATAATAATTTCCATCATTTGTGAATAGTTTCTAACTGACAATTATTTTTACAAGATTTTCAAAATTAATGACTGCTATTAAAAAAAAAAAAAAACACGCAAAAATCCGCTATGTAGGGCAGTGAGGCTGATAAAGAGAAACGATGTTTTTCAATCAAAAGTTAGAATGCTCTAATAAAGACAGAAAAATTTTGAAAAATAATTAAAAATTACTTTGTTCTTTCCTCTTTAATAAAAACAAACCTTTTGACGATAAAATTGTTTTCGTCAAGTTTAAGGCCTTTATTATCCTGCTATGCTCATTTTTCAACGATCTCATGGTGATACCTAGTTTCTTTATATACAGAAATTAATTTTCTTTTAATCCGGTTTATCTTTCAAACAGAACAGAAATTTAAGTTCAAAGAAGGCAATTAAATTATTTAAAATGTTTTCGTCGACGTGGGGGCGGGCACTATAGAAAGTCAGTGGCGTACCTAACTATATTCATTGAATTGACTATACCACTTCTCTCTAAATCTTTTGTACATAATCATACTTATTATAAAACCCAGGTTGTGTGTGTGTGTGTGTGTGTGTGTGTGTGTGTGTGTTTTCAACCGATTTCAACAAAACTTCACAGGACTACGTAAAATTACCTTGCGTTGGTTCTGACAGCGCCCAAAATTGGAAAAACAATTGTTTTTGGCATGAAATCAATTTGAAAACACGATTAAGAGGCATCACTGTCACGTGAATGAAAGGGGGACAACTCATATCGAGTTATACTTATTATAAAAAAAACCAGGTTGTGTGTGTGTGTGTGTGTGTTCGTTTATATATGGGATCGGATTTCCACATTTTCAACCGATTTCAACAAAACTTCACTTTTTTTTTTGGCAGGTAGTGTTTCTTATTGTCTTGCACAATTTTTTCTTTATTTTACATTCAGAATGCTTTAAAAATTCCATTTACAAGACAATTGTTTATAATAAAATTCTATTCACTCGATAGACTCATAACGATTGAAAACAATGTTTTTGTTTGAGTTTGGGTTTGACCAATTCGTAAAAAAAAAAAAAATTTAATTAAGACATGCGTGTCCGTCAACCTTAAACAATAATCTTTGTCAATTTTATTTTTCAGTCTTTATGATGGTGGATACTTGAGATACTTGATCTATCTCTTACTGTTACATCCCCGGGCAACGCCGGGCTCTACTGCTAGTCATTTATATAGCGTGGCGAGCAGCAATGATGAGAGAAATGGTAAAATGATAAGCATCTTTGTTCAAACTTCGACTTAGATTCTAAGATCTTTTCTTGTCATTTATCAAATGCTTATCTTTCCGTCGCAACTGCTACGAAACCATCATGTTCCAAAAAGAGCGTTTACTTTCATATATATATTCTTTTTTTACTTACTTCAGCAGGGTATGATTTATTATCAATGGTATGTTCAGATCCGTGCGAATCATCCGATCCCCAGTGGAAATGGAAACTATGCAGTTTGTAAGGAGTTGTCTCTAAAGGACCGCCGCTTATAGCTAAAATAAAACAAAGTCTCATTGAGAAGAGATGGAAAAAAACAAAAACAAAGAAAAAAACAAAACAAAGAAAAAAAACATGCAAAACTATATTTATATTTCTTTTAGCACTGATAATTTTAATAACTTCTCTAGTTGAACGAAAAATTAAATTAAAATTTAATAAAAAGTTAATTAACACTTGAAGGTGACGAATAATTTCAAGATGACAAGATGGCGAGAAACGAGCAACACTGAATACTTTGATTATTCTTTTTCGTTTCTTTATTACTGCTAATATTTACTTATCACTTCAACAATTTTCGAAACTTATTTGTGGCAGATGATATTTGCTTGTTATAACGAATTCAATGCTAAAACTTAAATGAAAATTGAAAAGTAACATTTTGAGTTGGGACTTAATTTCAACTTTTAACAATGAATGGTTGTAAATAAAATGATCTAAATAGTGTAAAGATAACTTACACCATTGAAAGCAGTTTGCGTGCTAGTTTCCCAAACTATGATTCTTAAGTTTGTCCCTCACTAGAAAGTTCATGGAGTGATCTGGAATTTTTATTTTGTAGATAGGAGCGAGTGCTGAAAAGTAATCGGTTCAACTAAGAAGCCACCTCTCCTTCCATTAAAAAAATCTGATGTTTGATGTTTTAGTGATCAAATTTTGGGAAGTAGGTCGGAATTAGATTCATATGATTCAATTAGTCAGGTTAAAGTAACCCCCAAAAATTAAAGCGTTGTTACAAATCCTGGGAAACACTTAAGATTTCAAAAGTGGATAAAATTAATTCGACAAAGAAAAAATACTGCGTAAGTATTCTTGTACAATCAGGCCTGTCGTCAAAAGGTGGGGCTTGGAGGGTCATGTTTTGAAAATGATGGAAACTAAATGTTAATGAGCAAATTCCTACTCGCCCTACCCCTGACCACATCCTCCACTTAAAATAATTTGGTGACGGGCCTATGTACAATTCTTAAAAATAGCTGTTTGTAAGGCTATTTTGCTAACTCCGACGAATCAACTCTCAAAATATCGTAAACGTAGAACGGCCAAAAGATTATGATTAGTTCTATAATACTTTTCTTGATGGATTAGATTTAGCCTAATTTACTTGTGGTGATAGAGGAACCAAAGTTTCACCATCTCTAAAAACAGACCGATAATTAGAATCGCCAGGTTTCAATACCATATTTCGACCAATCAAAACACTTTTACAACCAGGATATAAGGAAAAAATAAACAAATAATAACAAGATCAAACTTTTTACCATTTCTAATATATATATATATATATATATATATATATATATAAAGAAGAATGAAAAAAAACACCAAGTAAACAAAGCCACAGTTCAACCAGCCAATCAGAAAGCTTTCACAACGAGGATATAAGGCCGAAAGCCAGTAAGAATCAAAGCGGATCTATAGATGTGTATATAAACCGACGGAAAATCAATCAAAATCAGAATCGATAAATAAATTTTATCCATTCTTCGATGTTGCGGTTCAGCTAGCGAGCGCTATCAAAACCAAGAAATTAGGGCTAGATTAACGAAGCTGTGAACATGAGCACAGAATACGCAAGGAGGAAATCTGTCGAGGTTTCCATCGTTACATTCGTCAGGTCAACACCCAGGATGGATGCAGCCTCTGGTTAACGAACGACATGTGCGAGGCGTTTCAGCAGCATTTCCAGAACCGGTTTTACTGTGAGCAAGTGTTTCACAGCTATTGAGCTGACTCTCGTCGACTGAAGTAACTGGCTATGAGGGTGAGATCACAGAGGGTCAGGCCCACTAGGCACTAGAGTTGGCAGTGGCAAGTCTCCGGGATTAGATGGTCTGTCCGACGAATTGTACTTGGGGATGTAGCATATATTTGTATCGATTTTGACAGTAGTGTCCAAGAACTGGTTCTGGCAGAGGTCCGTCCCTGATTAGATCACACTGTTGAGAAAGGACAATCATAGTGGGGGGGGGGGGAACTAGACGATTACAAGCTCATACCTTTGCTTAACAAATTTTGGCCAAGTTACTGACGGCGTGTTTGCAGTCAGTTGTCGAATTGGGACCGGAGCAGACTTGTGCTGTGAAGGGCAGAACAATCCAGAGCAACTTGCACCTGATCCGCAGGACAAAGAGGCTATGCTGATAAATTTGGATTAGTCCAAAGCATTCGACAAGTTCGACCATCACTACCTGACGGCTCTCCCGCAGGCTACCGGATTCCAACCAGACTTCTGCAAGTGGATTAGCATGCTGTATCGCTTTCCCAGTGCGATTGTATCGGAGAACGGGAAGCGGTCTGGCGCTTTTGCACTGTCACGGTCGGTTCGTCAGATTGTCCGCTGTAACCTCTACTTTACGCTTTTGGTACTAGAGCATCTCCTGTGCCGCTTAAAGAAAAAGACGTGCAGTCCGGCCCTACGTGAAATCAATCTCCCTGACGGAGCTCGAGCCAGAAGGCGTATCCAGTTTTTTGTCTGGTGCCGAGGCGCTTGAACGGTACGAGATGGTTACGGGAGCAAGGATTAACCGCAATAAGCCTTCCGGCTTGCTATTAGATATTTGGAAGGGCGTTGCATTTCCGGGGCCCTTCAGTTGGGCAGACGGTACCGTCCGCATTCTTGAAATGTTATTCGAGCCGAAGAAGAATTGGTTGGAGGTACTGGCAAAAGTCGGAGCGTCAGTTCGGACTTAGCTCCGAAGGCGGTTGTCCTTAAAGGGTGGGGTTCAGCTATGCTTTCAGTACATCTTTCACTTTATTCTTTACCGGTTGCCAGTACTTCCTCTCTGAGAAACGTAGGAAGACGATGGAGCGATTGCTCTTTTCCCTCTTGTGGGTTGGTCGCAAGTCAATAGTACGCCGAGAGGCCTATGTTCAACAGCCGTGTCAAGGGTGGGGTGCTGGTAATGTCAGACTTGGAATGTCATCAGCACTCCGAGAAATTGGTTTTCCTACGCCCCGCGTTGAAATAAGTTTCGCTCTGGGCAAAGAGTGCCAGGGCCCCCTTCCCTAGCCTTCATCACCCAGTTTCAAGGCTTAATGCCCTCGTAAGTCCCGGTGACAGTCCGAATTCTTGCACGAGTGCCGATTGGTCTTGCGAGATACTCTGCAGTCCAGTGAACTTTCACGGCGTAGGAGGACATTGTATCGGGAACTAGTAGAGTATGTCGCGTCGGACTCACTCAGTGAGCGATTCGACTGATCGACGACCGAGTTGCGCTCTTTCTGGTCCTGGGCGCCAGCAGGGAACTACCTCAGCAACCCGAGTTTTTGCTTACCTGGTGATTGATCAGGAACGCGCTCTCAATGAGAGATAGTGCTTCTGAAACTGCTAGTCATAGCAAGAATGGAGGGAATCTTACGATACGAACACTATTCTCATCAGGATCTGGTTGGATTCTTTGGGAATCACCTGAAGATGAAGATCAGAACTGATAGAAAGCGTTTGCTATCGGCAGATTTCAACCAAAGGTGGGTGAAAATGGCGAGCCTGGCTCGCGTGAACAGTCTTGATTTTCTTTTTTAGTAACCTGTTAGACACTTTCCCTGGTTAAGCTAGACTCCTTGTTTACCTACTTAATGTGAGTAATTGTTGTTCCTGACATTCTCTTTCGTTATTCTCCATATGAAGTTTCCCACCCCCTCCCCAGTTTGTTTTTTTTATTCTCTTTATTTTGATCGGTCAGCTTTTGATTTTCCCCACTCCACATTTTGTTCTTCCCTCACGTTTAATGAGTGAGCAGCTTGATTTTGCCTATTAGTAGAATACAGCAGCCACTCTTAGTTATTCTGTTGGATGAATGGCGCCGACTAACATTTTATTTTTAGTTTGAATGGTTTTTTGCATTTTTATTTTCGTTATTGGGTTCATCCCCTCATTCATTTCTTGTCATATATTTTATGGACGTTTGTATATTGTAAAATATTTGTGTCACGGATGGTTTTAGTAGGACCCCACTTCTTTTGAATATGTGGTATTATGGTGTATGTCGGAATAATGAATTCTTGTGGTGATTGAGCAAATAGTAATGAATGAATGTGTCGCGAATCAGATCAGCTAGATTTAGGATAGTCAGTGCCTACCAACCTCACTCCACTTCCCCTTTTGGCGGTGTGCCACAATTGTATTTTTTATGCAATAAATATAGCGCATTCTTGGAGCCGGATCTTCGGTTGGGGAAGAACAGGTCGGAGGTACAGGCGGTCCGGACTTGAATCCGAATGCGGTTGTCCTTAAAGGATAGGGTTGAGGTGTGCTCCGAGTACATGTTATCTTTTACCGGTTGTCTGCTTCCACTCTCTAAAGATTTTCGGTGGATGCTCGAGCTCTTGCTCTTCTCCCTCTTACGAGACTAGGAATGCCGCACTTGGTGAGTCACAGACACGCCAGTCACAGACACAGACAGTTGCTATACCTACGCCGCGCACTGACAAAGCAGTTGCTAATGTATTTTCCCAGAAGTTGTTAATGTATTTTTGTACTGAATTAAAGGCAAATCCTCTTATCAGAAGAGCTCAAAAGCAAAAAATTATTTAGCATGGATAGACAAAAAAAAGAAAAAAAGTTTTACTTTCAACCCATTCTGAAAGAATGTGTGCGGATTTGCCCCAATTCATTTCAGAAAAGGCTAATAAATCGTTATATAACACATTTCATTGTGCTATATAAAGATTTTTTATTGTTCAACACTTTGTCTATCTTTTAATCATTACACAAGGCAACATAAAAAAAAACAAACCAAATAAATAGAGATATACCGTGAAAACGGACGTCATCATAAGACAAACACGTAAACTATAAGCAATAACTTCCATAAACTAACGAATATATTGTGAACGAAGCTGTTATTTTAACACTTCTTGTGAATAATCTATAAAATGTAATGGTTTATGGTCACAGTGTAAATATAGAAAATCAAAGCCTGAGGAATTAATCGGCAGAGGCTACTACTAGGATACCAATTAACCGAGAGAATTTAGGATTATGAACAGAAACGGCCTCCTTTCGAAAATTCTGCCAGGTTGATGAATAATCATGTACTAAAGCATAGACAATGTGTTGGATAATTTTTTTTTCCAAAATAATACTAAAGTTCACGAAAATGTAAATTTACGTCTTAAAAATAAGGACAAGCTGTTTAAACGTAAGAAACTTTCAAAGCATTTCCCAACAAGAAATGGGAAGAAACAATAACCAAGTCAGAAGCACCAAAATGTTATTTATCTTTGCAATTTTGTGATACAGAATGAGCCAATTATGTTTTGGTGTGTGTGTGTGTGTGAGTGGGTGAATCACAATCTGATCCTTTAGAAAAGGTAGATTGCAGATACGAAGATGAGCGAAACGTAATTCTCAATAAGTTCAAGACACCCAACGCAGATCAGTCTGCAAGTGACATTCAAACTGGTTTTCATTGACATTTGCCGATTTAAAAATAGGATTCTACAGCATATTTTATAAGCCAAATTGCAAGAAACAACATTTCCATAACTTAGTGAAATGGGTCAACGGAATATCCCCTCCACTATAGCAGAATATGCCAAGTGTTTGCCAGCTGTTCGACTTACCTTCTTACTCTAAGAATCGGTTATTGCAAGAATCTTCAAAGTTCCTCTCAAATCCTTCATAAAGCAGCAGTGATTTTGATAAAACCACAGATAAAATTGTAATAAACTTGTAAGTCTGGCACGTGTAAACCATTTTCTTCCCCTCTCATGGTTACACAGTTCATAACGTAATAATTCCCTGATGACAAGAGACAGATCACAGTATTTAGAGAAAATGTAGAAAGAAATAAAGATAGAAAGATTTAAAGTGTTAACACCCTAGAATGTAAGAAAAGAAGAGGAAGATCAATAGTGAAGGGTTTGCAACAGTTTCAGATTAAATGAAAAAGTTATGTACATTTAATGCGTCACTTTGAAATAAAATTTCATAGTTGCTTAAATTAACTTAAAATAACTTACACCATAATATTTATTTTACAATAGGTACAAATATGACAAAATTCGATAGGACTGGCCATTTTTCTGTCCTATATTTAACTTAGCTAGCCACGAGCACTGACCCCAAAATTCTACAATTTTCCTAACATCAAAGAACATATTCTTACTTGCTGTTCACAGTCATTATAATGCCACAATTTTTCTAACTCCTGCCTCTCATATATACAGTTTATCTGTTGGAGGGGGAGAAAGTAACTGACTGTAATCCCAATGTGTATTTACAATAAAATATTATTTGCAGAATTAAATAAAATAGTGTTAATAATAAAAGCCCACCCTTATCTTAAATTGTGACAGGAACATTGGTGAATCAGACGAAATTAATGTGGGTCTGAAAAAAATAGAAGTAATCATTCAACCAGATATTTACTCAACCACTCATTCAGACAAATACGAAACACTCATCCACTAGAGAACTGAAATTTCTGTCACCTAACGAGAAAGTGAAGAGGGAATTAAACTAAAGAAAGTGAGGACAAAAATAAAGAGGATCAATTAACATAAATCCCCTAGGCAAGAAGAAACTAAAGATAATCCACCCAAATCTATCCTATTTCGTACTGGGTTGCCAAATATTCAGCCCAGAGGACCAAAATTCTTACGCTTAGCCAACATCAAAATGCCACTCCAGATCAGCTTCTTTCACTCGACAGACGCGAACTGCCACCAATCCACCTTTCACGAAATTCTTATGAAGAGAGCCGCCGCCTTTCTGTTCTAATCTTTAAGTTGATGCTAAAAGAACAAGATCAGTTAGGGAGAGGTAAGCTTCTCGTCTCTATGGAAGTACTAACATGCTGTCCACATATTGACTCGCATAGTAAACAGCAAACAAAAGAACACGCTATTCAACCTTCATCAACACATTGTTACAGACACAGCAAACTTCGAAGACGAAAATCTTTCCGCGCAGCTTGCGATTTTTTTTCTACTTGGATGTAAATGAAATGTGGTTAATTTCCAATTTAACATTGCTAAAACGATTATCGCTGAAACAAAAAAATAAAAATGAAATGGTTTTATATATTTTTGACACGCCAATGAGTAGGCATCTACACTTTCAGACCGACAAAAAGACATGTTATATGAACAAACCTGACATTCCAAATAACATTTTATATTTTGAAATGAGCATTAAAGTAAATGCCTTTCCTTGACAAGATAAAAAATTAAGGACTTCTTCAGAATACGTTTAACTATCCATTTAAAAACTTGTCAATTCTTCTCAGTTGTTTTCATCCACTTGTTTATACGAATGATATTGATAAAATACAGCCAGAATAGTACTAACGGTCGAATTTGAAACTACATTACTTAGCCTGAAGTCAGACATTTGCGTTAATTAATATTAATTAGAAACGGAAATCTTTAAAAAACGTAGCATATACCTCTTAGAAAAACTTGAGCTATTTTGACGGAGTTTTAAAAAATGGCAAAAAAAAAAAAAAAAAAAAATCGAGAAAAATAAAGATTTACTAATTCTGATTCGCATCTAAGCCACAATTTTTAAACTCATTGCCCTGTGGTCAATGCTCCTTATGAAATAGATTAAACGGACAACTATGATCATAAAACTTAAATTTTATTTGATTTCATTTCTTTCGTTTATTTATTGCTATTAATAAGAATCACTTACTGTTTTCTCCTTTAATTGTAGCCACAAAAGTGAATCCGTTGTTGGTGACTTCCATGTTGGCTTCACTCGAATAATTGGCCTTGAGCGGATGGCTAAATGTATGAGATTTACAGGTTTTTGAGTCTATGTTGACTGGGGACTGTCGGTTTCCGCCAGCCTTCGGAAAGTTTTTGTACCAGACGCTGGGCCCTGAAAGGAAGACAAAATTTTAACAAAAAAAATTAGCAAAGGCTGGATGAAAAAAGAAACATTCCAGCTAAATAAGTCCTTCAAATTGTAAAAGTTTGTTTACGTTGGGATGTCGCTGTAACATCAATGAACTGCTTCGAAATTATACAATTTTTTAAAAAAGAAAAACGATTATTTTTTTCTAAGTGAATACATTTTTCAATGATCCTCAAAAGTAGATTATTTGAAAAACGTTACAGCAGCCACGACATCAAAAATCTGTTAATTTGTTTGTGAAACAAGCGTTTCAGAATCAGATTTATTATTTTTCGTGTTCAAGCTAAGGCTAAAGTTTATTTGTTATTCATACATCTACAGTAGTGGTATTCTAATACCACCACTGTGGGTGGAATAAGAATAGTGCTGGTATTAGAACAGGAGATAAGAATCGTTGTATTAACTACATACCTCATAAGAATATTTTATAGTTCACGTGCTAGAGGAGAAACTATGGGTAGGTACAATTTCACGATCAGTAAAGCGTATTTTGAAGAAATAAATGATTCTCAGTCTCAAGTGGTAAACTGAGATAACAAAAATTCTAATCCTCTTTGGGGAATTGAATGAAGATTGTGTAGTCGAATCAAAACTGGATGATTACAATCTATTCTCAGAGGTAGTTTACAATGAAATATATATTTTTAACAACAAAGATCCTGCTACAAATGGTTTCCTTCTGGGGTTCACTGGTCAACTGATATCTGTCACAATTTAGGATTGTGAGAGATTTTACTTATTAAACAAATTTTGTTATAGAATAATTGTAATATTTTGGTGACCGTAATAAGAATCGTATGCAAGAATTTGGCGTTATGGTGAATAGACATTGTCGGATGAGTGGATCAGTAATTGAGACTAGCTAAGTAGATACATGAAGATCAGCCTCCCGCTAAAATTCATTTTAAACCTTAGGTATCGCGTTTTTTGTGGAGGTCCCTACTTTATACGTTATGTTTAGTTGATATTCGTATTTGAATAAGCGCTCCGTGTAAGGTAAACCGGGCTAAACTTGTAGCTCCGTCTACCCTGAAGGACGCAGGTTCGATTCTTGCTGGGGAGCGTAAGTTTTCTTTAATAAGATTTCTCGAACATTCAGGCCGGTAGACGATAATAATTTAATAAATAAATATACTATCTCGGAGCGCCTTCTCAAATACGAGCATCCACTAAAAATAACGTTTAAAGTGGTAAATATTTATCAATAAACATTGTTTTCTCCTTGAGATCCCCAAAACTTTTTGCTCCACGAACCGGTGTCAGGCAAGACATATTTCCACGGACTGGGAGGCGTCGTTTTCGGTCACACGCATAACAAAACATAATAATAATAATAAAAAGAAAAAAGAAAGACCACGATAGACAATAAAATAGGGGACAAATATTTTTTTTATTTCAGTGCGGCCCGGTGTTTGTAGTTACAAGACATTCGAAATATTTTGAAATGTATGGTAGTCAGAAGACACTAAAATAGGACATTGATGATGAATGAATATTTATGTGAAACAATGCAGCTGTGACGACCATCACCTTTTTGTGTTTGAGGGTGTTTGATATGTGTAATACCATCTTTTGAAAATTTATTTCCGAGATATGCTCCTCTTCATTTTGAAGTCAATCAACACTTTGTTACTTTTATAAGAGAAAGTAACAACTGAAAGAACACTTAAAGCTCATTTCTGAAAAATATTTCATTGTAGATTTTTTTTTAATTTGAAAATCTCAATGCAGAAAAAATATCAATCGTTGACATTTTGTGAACGTCGAGAATCACGTATCATTCAGCTGGTGTAATTTTGTTTCATTAGATGTTAGCAGTTTATAGAAGAAGAAAAAAATTAGCAGTATTAAAACTATGCTTTGGGTCCTACGAAAATGAAAACCAGTATTTATGCCATAACAATCAAAATTAACGCAGGGAATAGGCTGAAATGAGAATGAGTTTTGTGTCATCAAATTAGTTAAATAGTCTCTCCAAAAAAATAAAGGACTTTCATTAATTACATTTACTTTATTCTCAGAAAGATGGTGATCGATTAACGGGTTACATTGGTACAACTATAGTTGTTTCATGTCAGGGCCCTTGTGTGAGCATGTTGGCCCTGTAAAGATTGATACAAGTAACGTAGATTAATATTAAGTCATTTGTTTACATAAAAAGATGCAAAGTTTAAATAACAGTCAGATTTGAATAAATCTACCATAGAACAAGGTCATGTTTATGGAGGCATAAATAAATGGCTTGTGAAACTATTTTACTGACTACGAAAATATGACGAACCTTTCAGTACATTGGCATAATTAAAGGTGATAGAAATATTTAAGTGTTTCAAACGAAAATTTAAGGGATTTTGAATTGGGGTTCGAATTCTGATTGAAGTTCAGTTCACTATTCATTCTTTGCGTTTTGTCCCAAGCAGATTTCAAGGGCTGATAAAATCGTGGTAGCAAACACTTGAGCAAATCACTATCCTCTAAGAGAAAGGCTTAGAACTATTATTCATTCTAATCTATCGAAATATTGTCTTTCTTGGTCACAAAATAATTCTGTTATAAACACAAACGAGATTTTCTTACGATTTATACAACCTGTTTGCTATTGTGTATCATGGAGTTTACAGTTAAAATCTCTATTCATTATTAGTAGCACTTGAAAGTTTCTGAATAATCATTTTTGTTTTCATATTGATTTTTCTTGCATGCTGAACACTACAACCAGTCATTAACAAGAGTGTGTAAGACAGATTCTTATTTTGTGTCAACATAAAATTATGACCGCGTTCATCTACTTGAGTATTGATATTTACTTTAATGCCCCCGAGAAAAAAAGAACGCTGATATTCAGGATACGGCTGAAATCACGCACTATGCTTGAAAGACCAAAATGAAAGTTTCTGGGTGATAAATATTCGTGTTTCCACTGACAGCAAAGGTCACAAGTACCGGTCCCATCAACGTCTGATCTAGAATCAAATAGCTTCACACACATTTGCAAAAAAACTAATAAGTCGAAATATTTGTTAGATTACACCAAAACTTAAAGATAACTAAACAGAATGCAATCACTAACAGTGCTCTAACTTTACAGAAACCGCTGTAAATGTTGATGTGAATGAAAAATTGTCAATGATAGTAAGCAAGCTTTTTATCTGATTCATATGGTAACTTTTCTGTCACTCCTTTCTAAATGACTATCTTGCTGAGTTTTGGCCGACTCTTCTACACAAGACTTTGGAAGTTCAGAATTATTTATTTTTTTTACAAGTGGATACAAATGAAATATTCTTCCGCTGTGAGTATCTAAAATATCAGAGTTGCTAAGGTTTGGGATTCATCATTTGCATTCGTCTTTTTAGGAGTTATTTTATGACATTTTTTTTCTCGTATTATTCATTTTCATTCCATTGGAGCAACGAATTATTACAACATAAGATAATGAGAGTCATTCTAGACACGTCAAGGCTAATTTAGAATAACGACGAAAGAAAAAGAGATTCTCTAATAAAAGGTAAGGGGGAAAACCATCAAAATGAAATACACGTCTTTAGATAGTTGCTTAGTTTCTTATCACAGTCAAGAATCCAATCATGCAATAATTTAATATTTTTCTTGGTCCTTGGTTATGGTAAAGTCTTAATAGTTTTTTTAAAAATTCAGATCTAGATTTAATCTAATCACGAGAAGATATGGTTAAAACCGTGGATTTTTCAGTTATTTGCAGTAATAATTATGAAACATACACGACAAGATGTTCTCGGCTCGAACAAGAAACGTTTTAAAAATGATGTTTCATTTCGTCAGAGTTGGGGAAGTGAGTCGAGTCCTGGACATTACAGCATTCCCTATAGTATTATTAACTTAAAGTTTTTAGATTTCGTCATAGATCTCGCAGAATATCTAAAGTTCAAATTTGACAACTTCTGATTAAAAATTAAATACAATGATTGTCATTTTTTGTTTTTCTATCTTTAATATAGAAGAACAATATCACATAACAAAGAAAAAGAAAAAGTTTCAATACACACAAGAAAAAAAAATCAATGAATATTGAAATCAATGAATATTAAAATCAATAAAACTTACCATTGCCCTTATCATATCCCCATGTAGCGGCAGCGCACATTTTGATTTTGGTAGTAAAATAAACGTTTTTTCAAGACAAGAAAAATAAAATCATTGGTGTGGTGTGGCTGATCAACTCGTTTGTAACGACTCAGTGTATTCGCTTGTAGGTGATGCTTCACTCCACCGACAAGCACTGCTGGCAAGTGACACCTCAGCTTGTGAACGTAAAGATACCTGAATAGAGAAAAACAAACCTTAAGCAAACAAGGTCACACTTGTCAAACTGAATGACATGACAGCTAAATTCATCTCTCAACGTTCGTTGGTTGTTACAGTTTTCCTTTTAGTGAGAACAAAAGACATAAAATTATTTTGATGTGGTTAGACTGACAATTAAGAAACCGAAGCAAAGTCTACTGTCTTACTTAGCACCAAATAGATTTTGTTCGTGTTCTCCAGAGTAAATATTCGTTTGAACATATTAACCCCCCCCCACAACTTTAGCAATGTTATGCAGGTTAAGATAGAACCTTGACTGCTAGGCAGTCAACAGGAAAATGCAACATTTCGGTGTGTGGTGGGGTCATTTTCAGCTTTAAATTCATGCATTTTGAAAGAAAGCAGATACAATTCAAATTTTCTGGAGAATGAATGTCTTTTAATTGAGTAAAATCAAAGTAAAGTCTTAAAAATCGCTATAAAATAGAAATTGTGAAGTCGGCGAAGGGAAGCTAACATGGACGTTTATACATTTATTGAGTTCTGTAACTAATTACAAGTTTTAAAATCTGTGTATTTCATTTGCATTGGAAATGGCGAATAGAAATAGTTTCTATTGTTCAATCTAGTCATAAATTGAAATAATTAAAAAAATGTTTTAATTTTAATTTTACTAATGCCACGTGGGCCAGATTTATTAAAATCATCTAAAAAAATAAAGAGTTGATCATTTGAAAAACCTAATAAACTTTGTTTTTAAATCTTTTTAAGATGAAATAAAGAATTATGAACATTCTACGAGGACAAAGCAGAAAAAAAGTGCGACAGTATCAGATGAACGTTTGCGACATTAGATCCAGGTTTATGATTTAGCTTTCGATATCTTATTTCTGATTTATTAGATGATCTTGATTCGCCACTCACCCATAACTTCCAATGTGCTTATACACACATTTCTTATATTGACGTATGGACGTCAAGGTTAATTATAAAGGTGACAGCTTTTTTGCTGCAATTGCCTGAACAGGTGGGTGATTTTCACACTTTTTTTTTATCTGTCATACATAACAGTATTATTTAGATAAAGATATTTTATCAACATATCGAATAGAGCGAATGAAGGCGTTGAATTAATACCTTCACTAAAATCAGGTACCTCAAAAAAGAAAAGAAAAAGAAACAATAACAAAGTTTAAAATGTATTTTAACAAAATGTAAAATCTTTCTTGACGCTTTAATTTTAGTTTTAATTCCAATAAATTAAATTTAATATTCCTAATAAAAAAAATACTATTCTGTATTTTAAACCGAATTTAAACTGATTGGTATCTTTTTTTCTACTTAAAATTTAGTAAAATCGCTAAATTCGTCCATATTGACAAATCTATCAACACAAAATAATTCTCTTTATTAAAAAAATTCTTTCAAAAATAAAATATACTTTTCTGAAAATTACTTTCAGTTCAAAATACCGCAGAAAGTCATTGTTAGTTTTTTTTACATTATTTTTTTTTCTGATCTATTGAGTGATTTATTGATAGCGTAATGTTTGGGAAATTTAAGTAAGGGGGATACAGCTGAAACGAAATACTTGACGAATACAACGTGAACACCTTTTTTATATACTTTTAAAACTACACAAACAGTGGAATAAAAAATAGCGGCTTGGACTGAGGAATTGGAGAGCAGAGTTCGAATTCCAGTCGAATCCATTACATTCACTTACATGCCAGAGATATGAATCCTCTTCTCCCCCCAGCTATGGGTAAATAGCAGGACAGACAGTGTTCTACAGCCTTGGATGGCAACTGGTCTACAGCAGAAAGAAATAGCAATCTACTGCGGGAAAAAATCTGCCTCGTCAGTCATGTATTGAAAGATACATGATCGCCTAAGCGCATATCACCCATGGCACATAACTGACTGAATTTTTAAAAATTAAGAAAATACTTTGTTTAATTTAGGTACTTTGGATTTTGCATTACTTACAAAGATTATAAGTTGGGAACTTAATTAAGTTCTTACTTAATAATTTTAAAAGTATTATAGGTATCACTCTTATTGTCTGATAATGTCGTATATGGACATCTATATTTACAAAAATTAACATTTATACACACACAGACACACACACAAATTCAAAATTCTTTTTGAAATGCTGGGTATCGTTGAATTGTAGTGAGATTTTCTATTTATAATTTGTAAATATAATTTTCACTTAATAACAATATCATTATCGCTACAAATTAATACAGAATCTTAAAAGATTTAAAAGTTTATAAACCATTTTAATTAAAATATAAACGAAAATGAGAACAATTATTGTAAAAATTCATTATTCATCGAAATGTTTTCTTTAAGACAATAGTCTCCATAGGCATTGCATAGAGGTCCAGCCAATTAAGACATCAAGTATTGAGGCATTGCATAGAGATTCAGCCAATTAAGACATCAGGTACTGAGGCATTGCATAGAGGTTCAGCTAATTGACATCAGGTATTGAGGCATTGCATAGAGGTTCAGCTAATTGACATCAGGTATTGAGGCATTGCGTAGAGGTTCAGCGAATTAAGACATCAGATATTGAGGCATTGCATAGAGGTTCAGCTATTTGACATAAGATATTGAGGCATTGCATAGAGGTTCAGCCAATTAAGACATCAGGTTTTGAGCCATTGCATAGAGGTTCAGCCAATTGACATCAGGTATTGAGGCATTGCATAGAGGTTCAGCTAATTGCCATCAGATATTGAGGCATTGCATAGAGGTTCAGCCAATTAAGACATCAGGTATTGAGGCATTGCATAGAGGTTCAGCGAATTAAGACATCAGGTATTGAGGCCTTGCATAGAGGTTCAGCTAATTGACATCAGGTATTGAAACATTGTATATAGGTTCAGCTAATTGACATCAGGTATTGAGGCATCGCATAGAGGTTCAGCCAATTGACATCAGGTATTGAGGCATTGCATAGAGGTTCAGCTAATTGACATCAGATATTGAGGCATTGCATATTGGTTCAGCCAATTAAGACATCAGGTATTGAGGCATTGCATAGAGGTTCAGCGAATTAAGACATCAGGTATTGAGGCCTTGCATAGAGGTTCAGCTAATTGACATCAGGTATTGAAACATTGTATAGGTTCAGCTAATTGACATCAGGTATTGAGGCATCGCATAGAGGTTCAGCCAATTGACATCAGGTATTGAGGCATTGCATAGAGGTTCAGCTAATTGACATCAGATATTGAGGCATTGCATAGAGGTTCAGCGAATTAAGACATCAGATATTGAGGCATTGCATAGAGGTTCAGCCAATTGACGTCAGGTATTGAGGCATTGCATAGAGGTTCAGCCAATTGACGTCAGGTATTGAGGCATTGCATAGAGGTTCAGCCAATTGACGTCAGGTATTGAGGCATCGCATAGAGGTTCAGCCAATTGACGTCAGGTATTGAGGCATTGCATAGAGGTTCAGCCAATTGACGTCAGGTATTGAGGCATTGCATAGAGGTTCAGCTTAATTGACATCAGATATTGAGGCATTGCATAGAGGTTCAGCGAATTAAGACATCAGATATTGAGGCATTGCATAGAGGTTCAGCCAATTGACGTCAGGTATTGAGGCATTGCATAGAGGTTCAGCCAATTGACGTCAGGTATTGAGGCATTGCATAGAGGTTCAGCTAATTGACATCAGATATTGAGGCATTGCATAGAGGTTCAGCGAATTAAGACATCAGATATTGAGGCATTGCATAGAGGTTCAGCCAATTGACGTCAGATATTGAGGCATTGCATAGAGGTTCAGCCAATTGACGTCAGGTATTGAGGCATTGCATAGAGGTTCAGCTAATTGACATCAGATATTGAGGCATTGCATAGAGGTTCAGCGAATTAATCAGACATTGAGGCATTGCAGATTCAGCCAATTGACGTCAGATATTGAGGCATTGCATTGCATAGAGGTTCAGCCAATTGACGTCAGATATTGAGGCATTGCATAGAGGTTCAGCCAATTGACGTCAGATATTGAGGCATTGCATAGAGGTTCAGCCAATTGACGTCAGGTATTGAGGCATTGTATAGAGGTTCAGCCAATTGACGTCAGGTATTGAGGCATTGCATAGAGGTTCAAGGTTCAATTGACATCAGATATTGAGGCATTGCATAGAGGTTCAGCCAATTGACGTCAGGATATTGAGGCATTGCATAGAGGTTCAGCCAATTGACGTCAGATATTGAGGCATTGCATAGAGGTTCAGCCAATTGACGTCAGGTATTGAGGCATTGCATAGAGGTTCAGCCAATTGACGTCAGATATTGAGGCATTGCATAGAGGTTCAGCCAATTGACGTCAGGTATTGAGGCATTGCATAGAGGTTCAGCCAATTGACGTCAGGTATTGAGGCATTGTATAGGAGGTTCAGCGAATTGACATCAGATATTGAGGCATTGTAGAGGTTCAGCCAATTGACGTCAGATATTGAGGCATTGCATAGAGGTTCAGCCAATTGACGTCAGGTATTGAGGCATTGCATAGAGGTTCAGCCAATTGACGTCAGGTATTGAGGCATTGCATAGAGGTTCAGCTAATTGACATCAGATATTGAGGCATTGCATAGAGGTTCAGCCAATTGACGTCAGATATTGACGTACATTGCATAGAGGTTCAGCCAATTGACGTATTGAGGCATTGCATAGAGGTTCAGCCAATACGTCAGATATTGAGGCATTGCATAGAGGTTCAGCCAATTGACGTCAGGTATTGAGGCATTGCATAGAGGTTCAGCCAATTGACGTCAGGTATTGAGGCATTGCACACGAGCATTGAGGCATCGTAGAGGTTCAGCCAATTGACGTCAGATATTGAGGCATTGCATAGATGTTGACGGGTATTGAGGATATTGAGGCATTGCATAGAGGTTCAGCCAATTGACGTCAGATATTGAGGCATTGCATAGGGGTTCAGCCAATTGACGTCAGGTATTGAGGCATTGCATTTCAGCCAATTGACGTCAGGAGGCATATTGAGGTATTGAGGCATAGAGGTTCAGCCAATTGACGTCAGATATTGAGGCATTGCATAGAGGTTCAGCCAATTGACGTCAGGTATTGAGGCATTGCATAGAGGTTCAGCCAATTGACGTCAGATATTGAGGCATTGCATAGAGGTTCAGCCAATTGACGTCAGATATTGAGGCATTGCATAGAGGTTCAGCCAATTGACGTCAGGTATTGAGGCATTGCATAGAGGTTCAGCCAATTGACGTCAGATATTGAGGCATTGACATATAGAGGTTCAGCCAATTGACGTCAGGTATTGAGGCATTGCATAGAGGTTCAGCCAATTGAATTGACATCAGATATTGAGGCATTGAGGTACTGTATAGAGGTTCAGCCAATTGACGCAGATATTGAGGCATTGCATAGGTATTGAGAGTTCAGCCAATTGACATTGCATAGATATTGAGGCATTGCATAGAGGTTCAGCCAATTGACGTCAGATATTGAGGCATTGCATAGAGGTTCAGCCAATTGACGTCAGGTATTGAGGCATTGCATAGAGGTTCAGCCAATTGACGTCAGGTATTGAGGCATTGCATAGAGGTTCAGCCAATTGACGTCAGATATTGAGGCATTGCATAGAGGTTCAGCCAATTGACGTCAGGAGGTATTGAGGCATTGCATAGAGGTTCAGCCAATTGACGTCAGATATTGAGGCATTGCATAGAGGTTCAGCCAATTGACGTCAGATATTGAGGCATTGCATAGAGGTTCAGCCAATTGACGTCAGATATTGAGGCATTGCATAGAGGTTCAGCCAATTGACGTCAGATATTGAGGCATTGCATAGAGGTTCAGCCAATTGACGTCAGGTATTGAGGCATCATAGAGGTTCAGCCAATTGACGTCAGATATTGAGGCATTGCATAGAGGTTCAGCCAATTAAGACATCAGATATTGAGGCATTGCATAGAGGTTCAGCCAATTGACGTCCAGGTATTGAGGCATTGCATAGAGGTTCAGCCAATTGACGTCAGGTATTGAGGCATTGCATAGAGGTTCAGCCAATTGACGTCAGGTATTGAGGCATTGACATAGAGGTTCAGCCAATTGACGTCATGTATTGAGGCATTGCATAGAGGTTCAGCCAATTGACGTCAGGTATTGAGGCATTGCATAGAGGTTCAGCCAATTGACGTCAGATATTGAGGCATTGCATAGAGGTTCAGCCAATTGACGTCAGGTATTGAGGCATTGAGGTTCAGCCAATTGACGTCAGGCATTGAGGCATTGCATAGAGGTTCAGCCAATTGACGTCAGATATTGAGGCATTGCATAGAGGTTCAGCCAATTGACACCGATATTGAGGCCACCTGACGTCATTCAGCCAATTGACGTATTGAGGCATTGCATAGAGGTTCAGCCAATTGACGTCAGATATTGAGGCATTGCATAGAGGTTCAGCCAATTGACGAGGAGGCATTGCATAGAGGTTCAGCGAATTGACATCAGATATTGAGGCATTGCATAGAGGTCAGCCAATTGACGTCAGGTATTGAGGCATTGATAGAGGTTCAGCCAATTGACGTCAGGTATTGAGGCATTGCATAGAGGTTCAGCTAATTGACGTCAGATATTGAGGCATTGCATAGAGGTTCAGCGAATTAAGACATCAGATATTGAGGCATTGCATAGAGGTTCAGCCAATTGACGTCAGGTATTGAGGCATTGCATAGAGGTTCAGCCAATTGACGTCAGGTATTGAGGCATTGCATAGAGGAGGTTGACATCAGTATTGAGGCATTGCATAGAGGTTCAGCGAATTGACATCAGATATTGAGGCATTGCATAGAGGTTCAGCCAATTGACGTCAGATATTGAGGCATTGCATAGAGGTTCAGCCAATTGACGTCAGATATTGAGGCATTGCATAGAGGTTCAGCTTATTGACGTCAGATATTGAGGCATTGCATAGAGGTTCAGCGAATTGACATCAGATATTGAGGCATTGCATAGAGGTTCAGCCAATTGACGTCAGATATTGAGGCATTGCATAGAGGTTCAGCCAATTGACGTCAGATATTGAGGCATTGCATAGAGGTTCAGCCAATTGACATCAGATATTGAGGCATTGCATAGAGGTTCAGCCAATTGACATCAGATATTGAGGCATTGCATAGAGGTTCAGCCAATTGACGTCAGATATTGAGGCATTGCATAGAGGTTCATTGACGTCAGGTATTGAGGCATTGCATAGAGGTTCAGCTAATTGACATCAGATATTGAGGCATTGCATAGAGGTTCAGCGAATTAAGACATCAGATATTGAGGCATTGCATAGAGGTTCAGCCAATTGACGTCAGGTATTGAGGCATTGCATAGAGGTTCAGCCAATTGACGTCAGGTATTGAGGCATTGTATAGAGGTTCAGCTTGCAATTGAATTGATATTGAGGCATTGTATAGAGGTTCAGCGAATTATTGACATCAGATATTGAATTGACGTCATTGAGGCATTGTATAGAGGTTCAGCCAATTAAGACGTCAGATATTCAGCCAAAATTCAAATTGACGTCAGGTATTGAGGCATTGCATAGAGGTTCAGCTAATTGACATCAGATATTGAGGCATTGCATAGAGGTTCAGCGCTCTTTTCGTTGCTCCCAATGTTATTTATAAATTCTGTAATACTTTGCTCAATTTCCGAAAAGCATTCTTTGCTATTTCTATATACCTCCAGATTTCTCCATCCCACTTTGTGTACACGAATCAGTTGAATTAGGTAAAAGAGCGAAGCTTATTTCATAAACAGTTGCGACTACAAACAAAACAATGTCTACAATTTTAATACATTTACATTTGTCTAGCAATGAAAGCGTCTCCTCCTCTTCATATATTTTAACCACATGATGAAAACAAAATATACAGTTTCAGTTATTTTGGAGTATATTTCATAAACAAGAATATTACAGTTCAACTCTACAACATAATACATCTGCTTTAGGATCACGTCGTTGAGATGATGGCTCATAAGAAACTAGATGGTTACCTTTCTCTGAATGTCACATGTGACAACGTGTCGCATTCGTAGGTGAGACTGAAACTGATAATGTTTCTTCTAGCTGTGACAAGAATGATGAAAAACCATCAGAAATCTTTTTACACAGAAAGATTTGATCTGTTAATTTTAAAATTAAATATTGGCTAAGGATAATAGCGATGATCTTGAGAGGTGGGAAGGGCTCGCATGTCTAGCACTTTAGCTTTTTTAGCATCTGTGATTTGAAAAAGATTTCTTTCCAGAATTTGCTTCTACTAAATTAAACATTATTCATAAATCTAATTGTTCGAATGTGTGTACAGCGTCCAAGATTGGTTGGCGATCCAAATTTGGTCTAATGAGAGAAACACATTTTTCGATGGAAAAAAGATTTTCATACATTTTAAGAGATTTTTTTACAATCATGTTCACCCTGTACAAGGCCCGAAGGCCACTCGAGGTAGAGGATTACAGAGTAAGAGGCACATCTTATGCGGATACGTGTAGAAGATAACGGTTAACCCTAGACTTGAACAGGTTAAAAATATAGCGATTGAGGTGGCAATTTCTTGGGAGTTGACTCGTGAAAAGATGCTGCTCGATTGAAATTTACATCTCACCGGGGAATACGAATGGAATGAGAGTGGTTCTTTATAATGTGCATGGCATGGTGTGTCTTAGCTGAGAAGGTTACTCCATGGAAATAGCGTTATATCACTTTTGAGGATAGCGTAAGAAGAGAATATTAATCGAGTACAAACATAAAGTGACTTTAGTAGTCGAAGAGACTAGGTCTGTTCAGCTGTAACGGAAATAGTCTTCACTCAACGAGATAATTTGACAGCCTTTTGATAACTGGATATTTTTTAGTATTATGAGTGAAGACAAATTCGAAGGCTTAATTTAAAGATTAGTGTAACTCGAGTTATCATTGCTGATTTGTAATTATTATTTTTTATATCTTTATTTTTTGTAAGCAATTTACTAGTATTATTGATTGCTAGTGGAAGAACATTATGCAATCATTAACAAATCAAAGGAATCTGAATAAGCCCTCTATTCTCATAAAGATAATTCTAGACGAAAGCGCGGCTGGAGGCAGAGTCATTGTTTTTTTTAGGGGAATTACCTAGCTTGCTGGTGGAGTACGTGTGCGTGCGTGCCGCTGCTTGCGAGAATCAAACTTCTGAGACTTTTCGTCTCGGACGAGATTCTACTTGTCTAACGGCTTTAGACTGATCAACCCTAAGTACAATCGCTCATCAATCTCATCCTCCCCCCAACAACCTATTTGGCATATTTTATTTTATTTTTTAGTTTTTATCTTCGTTTATGTCATATATATAATTTGTAATAATATTGCAATAAATCACGCTCACACTTGTTATCAAAAGCCTCTCCAGTTCTTGTATTTCTAAAAATCTAGATGACCAAAGCCTGGTAGCTGATCTCTCACCTGACCGAGCCCAATGTTACTGGCTTGTAATATTCAGTACCTCAAAAAATCAAGTTAGTAACTTTTCATCATTGTCGGGTATCGATAAATGCTTACACTCTCAATGAAGCTACTTGCTTTGAGCGTCTATTGGGATTCCAGTTCACTTCAGATGTCAAGTGGAACTCAATTATACAATCAGTTGTTAAAGACGACGTTGGAAAAATGGTTGGCTCCTTATAGCGCATAATAGAGCACCAGACTCCTCTTACCATGCTCTGTCTTTACAATAATCAGATCAGAATTAAAATGAATTCTCACTGCCTTATCTGGTACAGAGCTACCCCTCTTTTCAGTCTCGATAACATTAAAAAAAATTATACGGCTTTTTCGTGATGAATAATTTTCCACCCCACAGACCCTTTCCCACAAAAATTCGCAAACCCATCGTAAATATATCGCTATTTCCATGGCGAATGTTTAGACGAGCTACATTCCCCAGTTCCACCTTTGCAACTAAAACCCGCCATGTTGTGTACACAGGGGCGAACCAACCCCTATTCTCTTCGTATTCCATTGATAAGGAGGACTATTATATTCGGACAGATTCTTCCCAAAGACTTGTGGAAAAGATTCCCGAGAGTATGCTTCCTCGACGACTTTGATTTTAACATCTTGATTTCTAAATTCAAACGTTATCTATCCTACATATCTTTATAACCTTACAATTCTTACGTCCATAAAACAATCCAATTTAGTAACCATCTACTTTGAGTGCCACTTGTGCCTTGTACTGGATAAACAAAGTCCTCACTATCACTGGCGTCTGTTGTATATGACCAGACCGGACCAATCAGGTAATGTTTTCACCATTTACATACCTTAATCTGGAGCCATCATGTTTTTGTTAAGAATAACTTCATTAACATCCCTTTCTGTAGATCTTTCAACACAACGTGGGCACAGACAAGCCTTGATGGAGCGGTGCCGTAGAGCTGGATGGAGAGTGAATAACTCGACACCCACCATTAAAAATCAGGGGCATTGAGGAAAAACACAACCAACGAAACAAGCCCCGCACCGTGGACCGACATCCCCCACCCCGAACCTCGGAGTCTCCCTTTTTCAACTTTACAAGTCTCATTTTATTGGTAATTCTTTTGTTACTTTTTCTTCTCTCTGGTAGAGTCGTGCATAGCAATAAAAAAAAGAGAAAATTTGTCTCGAAAACAAAAGCGAGAAAAGTAAGGAAAGGTTGTTTCTTTCATAATCATTTTTCTGTTCTCTCTTCATTTTATTTTTACATTCTTCATTCAAGTTGTAAGTAGATTTGAAAGAAAACTTCGATGTTCATAGAGCACCAGAGTGGGTTTTTTTTATATTTGGAAACATTATAACTGAATGTCAAATTGACTGCAGTAGAAAATCATTCATGTGAATGTAATGGAAAATTATCCAAAAATGCTCCATGTGATTGTGGTGGAAAAATATTGCAGACACGAAGCAAACGACAAACAACAAAACACGTCTATGTACTTGCAAATTTTATTATCACAACATTCTTTATTCATCAGTTATAACGAAGTAATTCAATAATATTGTTCGCCTATCGATTACAAGCAGTATATTTAATTTACAAATCCGAAACACATAGCTTTTTCACTTCTTTTCGTCGAAAATTGGAAAATGGGATTTATCCATATGCTCACGCAAACGGACTATGGGAAACAAGGTAGCGTTTAAAATAGGAATCACATGTGTACCTGGGAACAGGTCTCATAAAGAGATAAATCATTTTTCGAAATACTTTATAAGAAGACACCTTTATTTAACTATCTAAGACTATATTTAAAGATGATTTGTTTACATTTATCGTGTACACCTTAGTTATAATTTTATTTTAACAAAGAACAACGAAAATATTTGTCAGTCGTGTGCATTAATTGAATTTGACTGTGCTGCCAACAATATTTATGACAGTAAAGACTCCACTACTAAAAAGGGGTTCGTTATGTAGGCTAGCATTGGCGAACAGAGATAGCCTTATTGACTTTATGGTATTGATTAATGCACCTCACCTGGACAAGTGGACTCTGGAATAGTGATGAAAAAGAAAAATGAACTGACTAGTAAAAGGAGCCTGATATATGTTTTGACGTTGTAAAGCTGACATTCTCACGCCTGACAGCAAGGAAAAGGAAAAAGTTGTATAACTTTTTCCTTTTCCTTGCTTGTTGTCAGGCGTGATTGTTTGTTTGACAGGAACAAGGACTTTAAAAAAGTAGATGATAACACCAGTATCTAAGAGTTTCTTTTTCTCATGTAAGTGTTGACCTGCGTCTTTTTTACCTCATTAAAGTGTAAGATCATTCACGTGATCTCTCCAGTTCTTCGTTAACTCTTTCACCCCTGACCACCACTTTAACGGTGATAGAGAAAAATGATGTAATACCCAGTCACCAGTTGAACAGTGGTAGAGAAAAACGATTTAATGCCCAGCCACCGGTTGAAAGGTGAGTAAATACTTGTAACTATTTTTATATCTACCGTGAAACATTACAATTATTTGCGAATTTTGACTCAGGAGTTCAGACGGAAGGGTTAAAATTGTTCAGGCTCGAAAGGTTAAACTACGAGATAGACATTGTAAAATTATACCTCCAGAGCTGTCTGCTTTGAAAATTATCAAACGATACCCTGGTCAAAACATGACTTACTGGCACAACTAATTCAACCATATGATCCAATTTCTTTTTATGCTTCCATGATAGGGCCAAAGCCGTGTGAGCTAACCATGAAGCGAAACCATTATGTGCAGAAATGACAGACGTCAGAATAAGTATCTCCTTTCAATGAATTCACTTTTAGAAATGTAACGAACATCAGACAAATGTAATCATTAGCCTTCTTTTTAACTTCTCGTGTTTCGTGATAATTGTTTATCTTGTCAAAGATATTGTAACAGTATAGAAATTCGAACCACCCCCTTTTTTAAAAATTTCGATTCAACTTACATGATAGGGGGGTCAAGGAGAATTATTGATACTGAAGGTCGCCTAAACTAAATACCTTAGGTGCATAACTGAGGAACTTATTTTTAAAATGGTCCGATAAACAAATTTCACAAAGAGGTTTGATATTATTATTATTATTTGTGTATGTTTTGTCTTCTGTTTTGTATCCTGTAGAGCCGGGTCCAAACTATGGTCCTTAGACCCTATAGGAGAATTGCCATTTAATTTATAGCACTTTTCTTAGTATATGGGATGTTCCTAGTAGGACGATATTCTATTATTATGTTAATGCTACCTAGAACACTATTAGTAAAATTGGCCATTTCTTTTCTCACGAGTCGCAGTCTTCATTCCCCACATCCTATTAATCTCGATCTCTAGGTTCTTATATTTGGAGAATTTCTAGATACTTGGAGGAGGTGTTTCTCTCAGATGTTACTGCGATGTCAATAAGTGTGTAAACCGCTCTCTAGATTAGTTTGTAACACATTATTTATCATCTCTCAGTTGCGTCTCTGTCTTTGGGCAGAGTGCGCTCAGGGGCAACTGAGGAATATTATACTGAGAGGTGCCCAGCCTTGGGGAACAGCTGCCCGAAGCCGCGCCCTCTCATTACACCAGAAAGAGGGATTGGTGCTCGCACCGAGACCAGCGCAACCGACGGTTGCGGGAGCTGCAGGCAAATTTTGTTTTGGTGTACGCGCTCGGGCACTCACCTTAAAAACTGACCTTGTGTCACATCTCGTCTTAGTGGGGAGACAAAGTAAATACCTACTGCTATGTCAGTAAGCATACACTTGCTGAATTTCCTGTCTTTTATGATAATATCATGTCTGTTGGATTTTATTTCCCTGTCAATTTGAATTGGCATGTCCCAGAGCATAGTTACATCATTATTTTGGGTAACTGTGTTTGGTTGGTGCTCATACCATCTCTCAATGGTTTCGATTTTGTACTTCTTGCATATTTTCCAGTGCACATATGTCGCTACCTTGTGGGTATATTCATTTTTGCTAGTTCCTGACAACCTTAGATATTATGGTCGACAGTTTCATCATCATATTTTCTTCTTCTTCTTCTTCTTCTTATTATTATTATCATTCACCTTTGTATTACAATATTTCGGCTTTCCAATGTTGCTATATACTGGATATATAGTCTTTATATATATAGTTAGTCTTTTAGTCTTTAGACACGCACACCATTCATTTTCTACAGTAAAGACGTATTAATTTTTTTTAGATCCAAGCAAAGTACAAGAAGAGGGATATAATTTTGAAGTAAGAAAAACTGCTTTCTTTATAAAAATTCTAAATTTGTTAATGGATGCACCATTTTTAAAAGTTGTAACATAATATAATATATCATTAAAATACATGAAAATACATTAAAGTCACATGATATAACATGATATGCCACTAAAATAAATGTAATAGTATTTTACACAAAGATGCTTCGTGGAAGTTTATCTCTTTCGAAATACTCTTAGAGAAATTGATTATCAATATTTGTTTATCATGTACCAAACCAATATCTAATGAAACTAACTGCGTTTATAAGATGCTGGCGTCATCGTGTTTTCTGTTCCGGTTCAGGCGTATTTAACTTCAGCGAATGCACAAGTTGACGTGAGAGAATAAAATAAAAATACAATAAGTTGTAAACTTTAGCGAATTCTCCTTGTTCCGACTGAGCTTTTGGTAAGTTTGATTTGCTTTTTTTTAACAAAATTGGGAAAATGGAACTGGTTTTTATTCAACTCTTCCAACTAGCTGGATGTTCAAATGTCTTCACTATTTATTTTAACAATCCAATATGACCTTTAAACGATTGGAATCAAAGTCGGTTTAAAAAAGGTAAACAAAAAGTTAGTGAGTCAATCTAAAATCCCTTTCATGTCTGAATTTAAATGTTTCATATCAAGTTTCTATATCAATAGATTTCTTGGTTAAAAAGGATGAAAGTAAATAAAAAATACTTATTGTCAATTCTTTAACAAGAATTTGACAGTGGAATTTGGTTAATATTTCGCTGTAAGTAAACATCGAAATATTGACTAACTTTGTCTCATAAATTTTAAGCTAAAATAGTTCAGCTCTAATGCATTGAATTGTCTTATATTAAGCGCGAATTCTCAGATCAGTAATATTTCAAAGTTGTCAGGAGTTATCAGTTTGTAGCTGCATTGTCTTGTTTGTTGAACTGTAATATTTTCATATGTTGGAGAGATATAATATTTATGTGACAGGTTGAAGAGGAAATATTATTGCCGTAACAAGAAGTTTTTTCGAATAGTGTAGTGACAGTAAGTAATTACCGCCGTAGAAAAAAAGGATAATTGCAACGTAATTTACCACACAAATAAAAAAGGATTACAAGGAGGAAACTATGTTCCTACAGAAGAAATGCAAAAATAAAAATGAGAATAGATATCAATTTTTTTTTGTTTCAAAAGGGCTCCAAGGGAGGAAAGTAATAATAGAATGAAAAAAGAAACTCAAGGTTAGAAACACTGTTTTCTAATTCAATATTTTGATTTTCAGATCTTGAAGGAGGGTCAGATTTCCAAATATCTTGATCATATATTTTCAATACAAGTTCTGCATTAACATTATGACGAAGAAAACAATTTGGAGTTATTATTTCGATGTTCGAGTCTGTAGAACATGGATAAATAAGAGGTCTTGAGTTTATGGCATTCTAAATATTAGGTATCACAGTGAGAAGATCAAAATATTTGATTCGGGGACGTCCAATTGTTTTATACAAACAAGATTTGATAATTCTGATCATGCGTTCTCATGTACTCCGAACTCATGCGGCGTATTAGGGTATTTTGACGTGTTTTATCTTGTACATTTGAAAGTGTTCATTGAATTCACTGGAAGCGAAAACTTCCTTTATGAGATTGCAAACAGCAATAAAATATCTGGCGTTATCGCTGTAAATATAAAATGGGATACCATATATATTTGTAAATCTAAGTAAAACCAGAATAAATGAGTGAATGCTCATGTCTTTAAGTAATTCTATATCTTCTGGCCTAATATTAAGACAAGTAAATATAAGCATATACATCTTACTAACACCGTGGTCACTTTTTACCTAAGCATATCCAGTGTAGTTAATGGTTTAACGAGGTTGACTCTGTGTTTAGGGAGATTCGTAACTTTAGGATATTTGAAAGCTAGATTATTGAATTTTTGACATGTGATACATTGTGAAATAACATTATGACAGCTTGTCTCGCTTTACGGAAAGTCGGATTTTGTTTAAAGTTCACTGTGTACCAAAAAAGTCGGATTTTATTTAGTGTTGATTGTATACCAAGATATTTGCATCTTTCGTGGTGTTCAATTTTCATAAGTTTAGTAAACACATGATCTTTAGCCAACAGAATATGATTGATGACTTCATAATCAGACGAGGTTCTATTCTACCTTTAGCTCTGATTACCTCCCTTCTGTCTATAAATAAGCTCGATTTCTTTTACTAATTCAGGTACTTTTTTACCTTGTGGGTATTGAAGGTAAGCAATTTCTTCTGCAAAGTTTTGTTGTTGAATTACCTTAAACAAATAAAGTTTGGCACTTTAACTAGGATCCTGGTCCATGTGTTTTAATCTATTTCGGATCTTAAATATTGTTACATTGTTATTGCTGTTACATTAATTAATTAATTAAAATCCGAGTATTGATCAAAGGGTACCGCGGGTTGTGGCTTACTGTTACATTACTGTGGCTTACATTACAATTTAATGAAGTTGATTGCATAATGGATTTAGTCCTCGAACTTAAACACTGAAGCTCACTCAATGGCCATTCTAAAGGACTTCAACTGAACCATTCAGGTCCAAAGGTCCAAAGGTCAAGATTTTGTAGAGAATTTTCCAAGGTTATCCCACTTATGTGTCTTATTACACAAATTTAAGATGAAGGGATTAGCATTAAAAGCAAAAATAATGGTCGTATATCTAAAACAAACAAGCTTATCTCCTTCTTTCCTAAAGAAACAAAACCTGTTACGGCTAGCAGACATACGATAGATGTGATAAAGATTAGATTTCCTGAATCTAATATTTATCATGAGAAAGACCTTACGTATGTCTTCTAGCATGGCATATTTATTTTATCTAAATAATAGCAGCAACTCTAGCATATCTCCCAATCAATTGACACCTGGATAGACCGAGTATTACCCCTTAGTTTTTATAGAGTAGTTAAAAATAGGTTTAATTTTTGTTGTAGTTTGTCTGTTTAGGTTACAAAGCTTATAATGTGTAACAAATATGCAGGCTTTAGACGAAAAATTTTCTAGTGTAGAAACACTCACTTTAATGTTATGGTTCTTGTTATAATTCCTTTCCTGTGGCTTAAGATTGTCTTGGCAGTAAGAGTTACTGTTATTTTTTTTAAAATGGCTTTTATTAAGGTTTTTATTACCTCATTGTAATTATCAAAACTATGGTTGATTTTTTGATAATTGCTACCAACATTGTGAATTAATTCTTTTTAAAGAGTATCGGGTTGGCTAATTCAAACTGTAAGAAGATTTCAGTTCGGATAAGTCAGCTTTAATTTCTGACAAACATCTTTTCACATTAACAAAGTCTGGGTCATACAGTTACTGGAGAATATCTCCAGTAATTGTTTGAAAATTTCGTCGATAATGAAGGGTATGTCTAAAATTTCCCTTTTCAATAAATTGATGTCTACGACATAGTTATCATATTCGAGTGAAAAATGTGATAACCGGTTAAAAAAAACTTGTAAAAGTGACAGTTTTGCTTGTTCAGAATTTACCGAGGTAACACAGTTCTCGAATTGAACCAAGAAATTCTTAAATTCAAATTTATCGACTTAACTGCCGCTAAATTTGGCGCACTGTAGTCTGGGCCCAGGCGCTTGAAATTGTATTTGGCCTGCCACATTAGAATTTTGTGGTAATCTTATGGTGGGAGTGGAAGAAAAAACCTTTTGTTCTATTTCCATCATTTTTCTATATGCATTAGAGACAAATTTGGTAAGTGGGGGCACATTCAAAGCGGTATTACTCTGAAAGACTCGTAATAATTTTAATAACGTACTTCAGAGACCAAGAAGTCACTCAGATGAGAAAAAAGTCACATCTTGTTGCTAGTGGCTGAAGCGCGAAAGAAGGACAGGGTTTATGGTCTTTCCTTTTACTACTTTATACAACGCTATTTAGTGGAGCAGTAAAGGTGGAGTAATCCCACATTTGTCCTAAACATCCGAAAACCGATAAACTAAATCTGCCGACTATATTCAGGAACCTTAGTTTTGCATATTTAGCTTACGCATTTTGAAACGAACATGGATCTTTTTCCTTACAGTAAATTTGAGCAAATACTTGTTATCAATTATTTCTCACACAAAAAGAAATTAAATTTACCTATTGGCTTATTTTTGTTGAATTAAACGGCCAGTAAATGTCATATAACATGTTAACGTGACAAAACATAATTTAATGTATGAGAGCATCGGTCTGTTTCATCATTTTTGACGTTGTATTCCGTTACGAAAACTAAAGTCAAAGCCTACCAGGACTCTAAAAAGAATTCTATTTGAATCAAAACACATTTATACAACCATAACTTGTTAAAAAGATACATTTTTACCTTAATATTCAAACCAACCCTATTTATACTAACATGAATGGTTAAAAAGCCAATATCATTATAAATGAAGCTATTACGTTTTTCGTATCCTTCAAATACGCTGAAACTTCAAAAATGTTTCTTATTGAATCTGGTGTCCTCGTAGATTTCGCAATTGAATTAAACTGCTAAAAAGTTAACGATGTTTTGTTTTGAATTCATAGATTTTGTTTAATTATTTTGGAAGACTTGAAATTACTTGGATCTCGTGCCAGCCAGACATAGAAACCGAGAATCGGCAGTGAGTTTTATGAATAAAAATATTTTAGGTTTTAATATCAAATGCATAGGACTTTAATTTTCATACTTAATGTGAATCTATTTTGTCTCTACGTTCTACAAACAAACATCATTTATTAAAGAATTTAGGGCAAACAGAAAAGGAACAAATCAGTAGAAAAATGAAAGAAAAAGAAGGAAATCGAAATGAAATAAGAATGAATACTTTCCTAGCAATCATAGCATCAAAGTTGATTTAAAAATTAAGGCAATTTGTGCCTTTTCTATCATAAACGGGCACATATAAAATATATTTCTTTAGACACATATATATGTATAACATTGGGCACCTCGAGGTGGCGTAATGGTTAGCAAGCTTGTCTCGCTAGGGCAATTACGGCTGAGTAGTGAGTTCAATCTTCACTGAGTGCCCTTACTTTCGGCCTTGTGCCACATCCAAGCTACGCTTGGAAAATCGCTATATATTTATAACAAAAAATTGGATATTTTAACTAAATAAATAGTGTTAGTAAATAGCTGTGTAACATTCACATACATACATAGAAGAATTAAATAAATAAATAATATAGTTATATAAATATATACATTCACATACACAAGTGGGTAAATAAATAACATATGAGTGTTAAAACAAGTGTTACTCTCCTTACATACGCAATCACATGACACTAAGTAGTCACGTGACACATGAGTATTAAAGCAAGACCAAATTCAGAAACTGTCTTTTCACCTCGAATTTTCAATTACTGGACTTCACTTGTTGTACTGCAGGTGCCGTTCCCCATGAAAATACCTTTCCTGGCGCCTGATGAAGCTTGAACAATTTTTGTCCATTACACTTTAAGATCGACCTTGTGTAACATTTCACTTGAGTAAGTGTCTGGTTAAATATCTTTCCTTCCTCTCGGCGGACATGGTATTAAGATAGGAACTTATTTCAGTGACTTTTTTGTTCTTACTTCTGTCGCACACACAATATATATATATATATATATATATACACGCTTTAAAAAAGTTTAGTTACGATTTGTTTTCTTTGATCTTCCTTTATACTTCAGATATTTTCTTGTAATTCCTCGAGCAGGCTTACAACGTATTTCTCAACTGAAACAAGTCTTAATATATAAGTATTTTAGGTGTAATTAAAATACCCCAAGGGAATTTATACCAGTAACTCTAGATTTACCTGGGTCTGGCACTGCAACTATTCCACTGAATTTACAAAATTTTATAAGGTGGCGGGGTGTCAGTGAACCTCCTCTTTAATACCTGATGATTTGTGAAGAAAAGATTGAACGTAGACCAGCGGACTAGATTTAATAGAATTGCTAACATCCTTCGATGATTTCAGCATTAAAAAAATTACAAAAATAATATGATGTATACAACAGCGGTGATATACAAAAAGACTTCGGTAGATCCATTTTCATAATGATGCCTTAAAGAAACCAAATGTAAATAAATGCGATATCCATCGGACAACTAACCAAATGAGCCGCACAACAAAACTTATCATCTGAATAGAGCACAGATCAGAATTAGACCGAAAATAGGATAAGAACAGTACGGGGTCGTTAAAGACACTGGAACAAGGAATGCGATATTTATGCTCAGAATGATATCAGAAAGAACAATAAAAATGCAGAAGAATATATACTGATGTTTTATAGATTATGCAAAAGCTTTTGAAATGGTACAATACAAAGAATTGTTTGAACTGTTATGTTTCATTTATTTGGGAAAGAATTTATACCGGGATTATAACTGCCTGCGTATGGATAGAAAATAAATTCAGTAAATACGAAAATTTATATATCTAGGAAATGTTTTAACAGAAGACAGAAAATGCGACACCTAAATCCGAAGGTGTATCGGAATAGCGAAACATGTCTTTCAAGAGATAAACAAAGTATTAAGAAACAGGAAAACTTCATTAGAAACAAATAAAAGAGTACTGAACTGTTGTATAATATCGGCCCACGTATATGGCAGTGAATGCTGGACCGTCTCCTCACAGCTGAAAAAGAGACTTGAGCCAACAGAAATACGGATGCTAGACTACCACATGGGAGTAACGAAGAAGTTTTAAAGAAAATGAAATAAAACAGACATTTCTACTTAGAATCAGAAAGAGACAGGAATGAAGGCTTGGAGAATTTGACACTCATAGGGCATACTGAAGGTAAGAGGGACAAGGGAAAGCAGTGGATAACGTACATAACGTGATTGTTTAAATAATTGGAAGGTCAGCCATATTGGTGAAGAAATGATAAGCCAGGTGTTGCGGCACTTCATATTTACCAACTAAATTTCTCAAAATATAGGAGTTAGTTCTACGACATTGATGTGAACATATCTAGCGCGATATAGCAAACACATTTTAGAAGAAAATAAGTTTGTCCTTTGCATCCCATTCTTTAAATCTAGAGGTCCGAATTGCTCTCAGTTATCATGTAGTAAATAATTCCTTTTTTTCTCAACAGTTGCTCATTTTTCATTCTCAAATTCTTAGTCTTGCAATTTCTGCTTGTTTTTTTTTTTTCATATTTTCATCTTTGTGATTACTGAATCAATTTACCAATTTCTCGCTGCTATAACAAAAATAAATAAATAAACAATAACAATTTACTAAAGAATTCATAGAAAGTTTTTAAAAATTTGCATTTAATCTGTTTTATTGCTAAATGCTGCTTAGTGTAAAATAAATGGTCTGAAAAAAATGTGAATTTAAAAAAAATCTAATTATTAAAAATCTAATCATTAGTATTTATCAAGTCTTAATCATGGTTTTAATACCTTATTAGTTAATCAATGGGAAGACTGGAGAGGTGACTCATAATTTTAGGGATATGCTTAAGGTATCAGTTTTTCTTAATCCAGATGAACTAGAAACATATTGCGAATGTAGCTAGTGAGCTCGATAGATATAGAGTATAAATGAACAGAAGAGACAGTTGCATACAGAACGAGGGTGGTACATTTGATTTTCCTACATAAACTTGTAAATGATCAGTTAGGATATCAGTAGAGAACCTCTGTTCTTATTATTTTTATACTTTTACCATCGAGCTACATTTCTAAATGAGTCAAGGTAAGTAAGTTCACCCGAAAGCATGTCAGGAGATAAGTACTAGTTTTACAAACTTGTTAATAAACCCTGTTGAAAGAATTACATTTTAAACTATCGATTTCAACAAAACATTAAGACATCACATAAAGACAAAATTAAAAAAAAGAGACTCCTACCCTTGTCAATGTGGAGACAGTTACGTTACTAATAATAGCAATACTCCATACAGAGTTTCTTATTATAAAGTATGAAACCAATAATTAAGGAGACTTGTGTCATAGTATATCACATCACAGAAAACAAAATTAACCACATAGGCTGTCTGCTGCAATCTCATTGACTTACAGGACAGTAGTTGGCTAATATACTCTCAGTACAAAATACTTTACTTGACGTAGGGTGCAGGATGTTGGGTAACAGTTTTTCTAATTGTATTTATTTGCCTTCCCACAAGATCAGGTTTAACGTGGGAGCCACCACACACATAGATGCAACAGTTGCCCAGTATCAATGTCACAAAGGGTAACCAACAGCCCCCCTCTTATCATGTAATGGGAACACACCTAAAAAAGTAAAATCATCGCTTTAAAATCGATATATATTCCCTAATCCATCTCATTTACAAGATATATTGAATATATGCAAGGCTTTGACACATCGTGGAAACAATATTTCTGAATTATTCTCAGTATAACTTAAATTTATGCTGAAATTCCAATAAACATCATATTTCAGATGACTGTTTTCTCATCTTGATTTTTCACATTTTAATAACATTTGAAATTGTCATGGTCAGTTTTAATTATTGGAGCTGAACTTTGTCTTCTGCATTATAACAATCGGTCAAAATCCGGAGACAAAATCCATTTAATACTGTAACAGATTTTACAAGCACTAGGCTAATTGCCATGAGTGAAGGAAAGTTGCTTCTAATTTTAAGTCCTTCATATTCTCTGAATAATGTTTCATCCGACTCAATATCGAACGAGACCTTGCAGTCTATAGTCTCATACTTTACCACTGACCTTCCAACGTTTCTTTCAAATCCATATGACTGACAACTACAGATACATCTACTTCAGGATTATTCTCATTAACGGATGAAAGCAACAACAAAAAGGAAACTGTGGAGAGCTATGATAGCTCCCACCCTAACGGGATATTGGTACATAGAAAGATTGAATTGACTGCTGTTACAATGTTTAGCATTTAACAGTATGTTTAGCATGCAACAGTTGTCATACGAAACTACAAAAGCAATGAGAACAATCGCATAATTGAAAACTTTCTTACGTTTCAAATATATGCGGGTGTCTATGCTTCGTGAGACAGTAAAACCATCACATGTTTGTCTATGCGGAATGTTCAGCAGTAGTTTCACTTCTAGGATGCATTTCTCGTGAAAAATATTTTGTTCTTTTTGGCTGGAGATTTGCTAGAACAAAAAATGTTCGTTAATTAATATTTACTACCAACCAATATTTGTGAATACCACTCACAGAAACAAGCAATCATCATAAAGAAAAACACGAATTTCTCTTATTGTTAGTCATATATGACATTTTTCTTAGCAAACCGGCTCTGCCAAGATCAAGCGAGAGTAAACGTAAATATTACTTAATAGTTTTTTGTTGTTTTTGCTTTCATTTTGTGTTCCAACAAATACAACAGCGGAATTAAGACCAGTTTACTACGATGTGTGTGTCTGTACTTAATGCAGTATCAGGTAAACACATTCACCTACATTTGAATTTACAATGTCGAGCACAAATGCAAGCGTTCAATCTTGCAGTATTTTTTGTTAAGTGATATTATTTTATATACATCAGCAGTGACGGGTGGCTTTCACTGGTGATCAAATGACAACAAATGTCCTCAATGCTCCAGGACTCCCCTCAGTACTCGAGCTTATTTTAAGAGGGCTGTCATCTGTCTCAGACGGACCTCTCGAACTTCCTGCCTTTTTGCTAGTTTTTTTTTAACCTTTCGTAGAGATCGGATCACTATTATCACTGCTGTCACTTCTGCGTTGCATAATTTTCTTTTCATTTCTCTGGCGAAGTCGAGATATTTATTCGTCTTATTCTTTTCTTTCAGTTTAACTTTTTAATCCGTCGGTTCAGAAGCAAGCTATCCCATCTGGCAGGTTCTCGTTCACAGAAACCAATAGAGTAACGTTCTGCCATTACTGAGCAAACCCTGAAATTACTCCAGTCATGGTGAACGGTTGCGCTATCAATGTGGCTCTATGCTTTGAACATTTATTGGGTCTCCGGTTCACCTAGTGGAACTCAGATATACAATCTATCGCTAAGGCGGTTGAAAAATGGCCGGTTCCTTCAGTCATTTACAGAAAGTACCTGACTCCTCCTGTTATGCTACATCTTTACAAGCCAAGTCATATCGAGCATGGAGTATAGAACTGTCCAATCCTTATTTGACAAGTTCAAAATTGTCTACGCGGCCTTATGGGCGATGAATTATTTCCAACTCTACAGCCCCTTTCCCACAGATGAAATATCGCAAGCCTATCGTTATTTCCATATCAAATGTTGAGATGGGCAAAATACGTTAGTCTCACCAGTTCAGCTAGGACCCACCACGTACACAGGATTGAATTATCTAGGTTCCCTTCGTATACCATTGATAAGAAGGAGGTTCCACTCAGACAGAGTTCCCGAGAACCACTACTTTGTAAAACTCCCGAGTGGATGCTCCCCTGATCACCGACAATCTTCAAGTCTAGAGTAAAACCGTTATCTATCCTACATATCCTTATAATCTTACTTCCTTATAAAAACCATATAACATATAACAACCTCGTTCATTAAACCTCATAGGCCTTATATTGGATGAACATTTAGCAGAAAAATAAACGGATGCAGTCTTATGGCCTGCGTGATCTGTTTGATTCTCAGAGTTACAGAGGTTTTTATGTTTCATTCTTTAGGCCAGATTTGATCCAGATTATATGCCATTGTTCTGTATAGTTAAAACTCACTTCCTTACATATTTCCCAACTTGGATTACACTCGACACCAATCGTGTCTGCTCTCATATCTTCTAGAATAGTTATCAAACATTATTCACTCATAATGTGGTTATCTTCTCTTTGTCTCTGCATAATTCTCTTTTATAATATGATCGCCTTTAGATAGTTCTTATGGCGTTGTTTTGAACCGTCAATATCAATTCATCTACAATTCTTTGAGTCTTTTGTCTTCTATACAGTTTTCTTGTACAATTGTTTTTACCACTTTTGGATTCCCATTCTTACAGTTCTTGGTTCTCTATTATTCCTTTTGCTAATTCTATTACAGACTTTAGCCATTGTAATTAGTGTTTTCAAATTCTACTATAATTTATAAATACTTTGTTGGCATAGTCTTTCGAGTGCATTATCATTACTTGTTTTGTGGCTCAGATTTCTAAATTCTCCCTTGTCTGGAATCGCTTTACAATTGAACTTGCTTTAAACTTATTTATTCCTTTGGTCAAGTTTCTACTGTAGAATTTGATTTCCAATGTTTTTGTTTGTGGTAATCTTTGCTTATTCTTTATTTCATCTCTACTTGATGGTGTCTGCTTCCAAAATACCGAGGTACTTGGACTTGACTTCCCCGTTGAGCATTCTGCTGATTGGATAATTCGATCGCTTTTCCAGTATCGCACATTTCTCAATGTCAAAACGCCATCTGAAAATCCATACCATGTATGTTGTGCTTTGAAGATCCTTTTTGCTTTTAGCAAACTATTGATAAATCCAGATAAATGAGGCGATTTATTTTTCTGTAAATTTTCTAAATCTATATATACAGTTCAGCAATATCATCGTTACGACGAATGGGAGTGAAGATAAATGTTAAATTTCAACATGTTTTCATGGGTATAAAGCTCACAGAACACATTGTATATATTTTTTATTTGATAAATAACATAAATTGCTAGCAGAAATCGTTTACTTGTTTTTGTTTTTTTTATAAATGCAAAATAATCTTCAGATCTAAGCATACTTGTAAATTCTTACAATTAATTTTTTATCTGTAAATATTTAGCAATTATCTGGACTTACCTGAAATTTAACCAGATTAAAATGTAATTAATAGGAATAAAATTTTGCCAATCATTTTCAACCAAAGTTGTGGAAAAGGGAACGTCATGCCAATCAGATTTTTAAAAATATTTACAATTAAAATTAAAAAAAAAAATGTTTAGTAATTCCGTGATTTCAGTGACCAGCTCAGCTGAACTGAAATTCTCCACTTGTCAGCATTGTTACATCAGATACTATCAAATATGCGTTGAAAAGTGACACAAGCGCTGCGACGTCCGATTTTACGAATAAGAGCGTCAGATTCGTCGATGTAACAATGGACTTAATAACCAGCGATTTGGAGATACAGTAGACTGTAAAGACCGATATATTTCGCAATCTTGGCCTGCTCAGCTCTTTTAGCAGCAGAAAGTAGAGTAGTGGTCGAAGAAGAAAAGGTATCCACGCCTACGATGTCTCATACAAGGCATTTACCGAAACAGAATAGGAACAGTGTCAATCCATCGTCCCACTTCCCTTTTCCGTAATTAAACTTATACGGTTAGAGGATGACCGGTAAATCCTCTTTGGCCAGAGTGTGCCTGATGGTTTTGTTGAAATTGAGGTGGCGAGGGAAACATATGGAGTATGTGCGAGTTCCGATTTAAAGCTTTTTAAAAATATTATACCACCTTCGAAAGATAGAGAGACTTATTTAAGTTCGTTTCAAACTAAACTGCTAAACGTATAGAAAAATACGTAAATGGGTAAATTATTGTTCAGTTTCAACCATTCAAGGCAAGGTTAAATAAATGATTAATAATTATTATTGCTTGCATAAAATTTCATATAATCGAATCAGTATTTTAGAATGACAGTGGATTTTATCGAAAATTATTATTATGAAAAATAAACTGAAGATCTTAAAATCTACGAAATCAATAATGAAGGCATTTTAAAATTTGAAATTTAAAGTATTTACAACGGGAATCTAGTCTTTTTGTTGTTTTAGATATCGTTTTTATGGTTTTATCTCCAAAAACCTTCGTTTACTTCTTAGTTCTTTATAATAAACTTACACTTAACACAAAAATTGCTTCGAATTGGTTAGATACAGAATATATTGTATTCTTTGGTCAAGTGAATAAAAACTGCAGGTAATGAGACATAGATTAAAGAGAAATATGTGTGTATGTGCGTGTGCGTTTGTGTGCGCACGCGTGTGTGTGCTTTTACAACTCATTCTTTTTTTTTGACAGAATATCTTTTTATATGTTCGCGCGTTTTTTGTTCTGATGCTATTAGAGATTGTTAGTAATAGTAGCGCGCTTTGTGCATTCAACGAATTGTTCCTTAGTAAGTAATTCAGCACTCACCTTCTCAAAAATACACTAATAAGATGTAAATCTTCTACGCTGCTCAGTAGTGTTATCAACTGCCCAGCACAGCACAGCAGCAAATATTTCTTACAAACCACTAAGTCCGTTTAACGTCGGTTGAGTGTAGTCTTACATCCCATGAGGGACTGCAGAGAAGACGATAACAAATCCAAGCGCAGATAGAGGATACTATCATTCAGAAGCACCAGACATCATTATAATAATAGAAAACCACGTGATGTTTATGCATAGAAGGTACTAATAAATAGAAAATAGAAAACGTTATCTACGGTAGGCTATGCGAGTAATAATTTTCAAAAGGAGAGGAGAGTAAGAAATTGAATGCATGAAGGAAGAAAAGATTGATTATTCTTTTTTCTTTTTAAGCGTTCTATTAAGACTCTGAAATATTCACCATCACCAAAAACGTAATCTCCTTCATCTTCCGCTTTTTTATTATTATTATTATTATTATATTTCGTTAGCGTCTTTATTAAATAATAATTAATAACTTTTAAATGCAATTAAGGATTTAATTAAATTATAATGTTGAGCATGTTTTCTACACCGTAAGAAACATCATGTACAATAAGTGACTTTTTAAATTAAATTACATTTTTAGTGAAAATTCGTTTAAAAATTATTATTTATTTACAATAATATACGTTTTTTTTTTAAATTTCTAAACGTAGGCATTTGACTTATCAGGCATGTGAAATCTGATGACTAAAAACTAAAAAGAAGCGTCGAACTTGTCCAGTAATAGACTCACCCTCTCTGTTTCTTTCCTCCAGACGCATCAATGTACAAATACACATGTATGCAAAAATATGCAAATATCCTACCACCAGTCATATAAATCGAACATGAAAAAAAGGAAGTAGGTACAATGTTCTTTAATTCTAGTGACTTGATGTATAAGCCACAATAAGAGGATTTGGATGTTACAGTCTGAAAAAAGTAACTGCTTTATGAAGATAATCACAATATTATTCAAATATTTATTTTTTAATTTTTCAGAGCATTTTTGTTTTCTGAAATCCTATTTATGCATAGAAAAACAACAACAAACAAAGAGAAAGTCATTGTTTTTTTAGCCTTCTTTTGTGTATCCACCCACAAACACACTTGTGTGTATGTGAGTAGATGCAAATGCGTGTGCTTAAATTCAATGAGAGTTTATAAAAACAACAATTGAGAGACACTTTAGGAGAGAAAATTGTGAGAGGGTTTGTCTAGGGAAAGAGAAGAGGGGGAAAAGAAAATGAAAGAGGCAAATGAATCTGAATGAGAGCTAGAGAGAAAGACAGAGTGAAAAGAAAAGAGTGGGGAGAACAGAAAATGGAACATGTATGAGAGAAGAAATAGGGAGTAAGAAAACGACGATAGAGAAAAATATAAAGCACAAAAGAGAGACAGGGAGAATAATAAAGATATTTCAATCCAAAAACAGACACAATTAATATGGTGAATAAACTTCCAATAATTGCGGAAAATTTAAAACTTTATTTATTTGTTTTTATATTTTACAACAAAACTTTTGTAAAGATGTAAGTTGATCTTTTTATATATCTTTTCATATTAAACAGTCTTACTATTTGAAATGTTCTTAGAATTAATTTTATATTTGATATAAAAAAAGTCCATATATTTAGTAAATGGTATTACTCATAGCGTACAAAGGAAAAGTAGTTATAAAAGTAATGACTTTGAGAAGCTGTCATGTACTTTCAGTTGTCAGTGAGTTTTAATCTCTACTCACTTCACTTATCTCTTTGTGGAAAAGGAGTCATTTGGCATAGATTTGTGGAGACAAGATTGTATTTTGAGTTAACTACAGTCTATTGCAAAGACCCGTATATATCTCATGCCAGGGGATATAAACTAAGGTTTTTGAATGTACTCAAACCAACAGTGATTGAAGATTCTTTTTTCATACCTTGTGATCTGTTTTTCAACTAAAAACTTCAAATCTTAGTTTAGATTATTGCCAACTTTTCCTTGAAACTTGGTGTTTTGATATATATATATATATATATATATATATATATATATATATATATATATATATATATGTGTGTGTATATATATATATATATATATATGTGAAAAGTGAATATAAATATAAATAAATATATATATATATGTATAATTATTTATATATTATATGCGCGGTACTTATTAGAAAGCGCTCAATATCAGAGATAGAGCTAACATATTTGGTTGGATAGATGTGAGTTTGTCACAAACTCACATCTATCCAACCAAAATATATATATATATATATATATATATATATATATATATATATATATATATTGGTCCTCTTTTTAAGTAGCTTTTTGACATACCTATGAAATCTTTATAAGGCCCAATTAGATTTATATTATTATTTGCGCACACATTCATATTATATATGAGACTATTTGTTGTTGTTGCTGTTGTTGTTTTCAAAGCATATATCATAATCGGTTTTCAGAAAACGTTATGCAACTTTTAAAAATAGTTTTTTTTTTTTTTTGGAGGGGGAGGTTGAACATTTAAATAAACTATTAAGACTGTCAAATGTCATTGAAAAATATTTTTAAAATTTATCAGTAAATTATAGTTCTTGTCACCCGGATGTGCCTATTTGACATTTCGTCATTTGTCTGCTTGCTTGTCTTGTAATCCTGTTCACTTGCTTGAGGTTTATAATGGATATTATCAAAATGACATGAAAACTATTTTTAAACTGGTTCTCATTTGATGAGAACATTAATGTCGCCATGAGCAACCGCATCTCTTGACAATTTGCTGACAAATGAAAATAGAAATGTTCCTTGTGTCTGCGCGCGCGCGCGTGCGTGTGTGTGTGTTCGCTTGCTTTATATGCAAGACTCTGGGAATGTTTAGGATTTTACTCAAAATTTGGTTGTTTTTCACTTCTATGACCTTCACAGATTTTAAAATACCCCCCCCCAAAAAAAAACCAAGCAGATTGCTCTTAAAACACTACACTTCTCTCATTGTCAAGAATTAGTAAAAGAGTTAAAAAAAAAACCCACATAGACGTTAGTAAGTAGAGTACAAAACAAATAAAAAGGATTGAAGAATTGAAACATTTTATTCAAAATATATCCACTTCTGGTTTTAGAGAAAAATGTAAAGCTGTTTTATTTTTGATAAAACAAAATCCATTTCAAGGCTTTTGATGTCAGAGAAACTTGGGTACTGCACTCAAGGTTCCCCTTTTTTCTCCACTTTGTCTCATAACGATAGAAACTCTTTGTTCACAAACATAAATTGTTGCAAAAGTTTTGCTTCCACATATGAAATTGTAAAAGTGTATTGAAAGGAAGTTGAAGAAGTGCCTTTGTTAATTTTTCAAGCTCTTCATGTTCCATCAACAAGTTGACAGTTGAAGCAAATGAATCAAATTCTGGAATATAATCAGAGAAACACTTTTTGAATTTACCTTGAAACTAATTCTTTAATGATACAAAGACTGACATCTTCATACTCCTCCTAAAATCGACTAATTTTAAAAAAAATGGCAAAATGTTGTTTTGATCCATGTTCTGCTCTTCGGTTTTTATTTCCGTCATTTTCAGAATACAACTGGAAAAACTCCGCTTAGTCTTTTAAGTAAAGTTTTGATAAAATTCTTAAAAATACGAAAAAGCAATAGAAAAGTCAGACAATTAACTAATGCTAGTTGTAAAAAAATTTTTTAAAATAAGCAACAGTAAGCAAATCATTTGGAAAAGATAAGACAGATACCATTTAATTCAATCTTTAACGATGAATGTCGATTAATCGTTCAGGTCATGTTCTGCTCGGTAGACAATAGATAATCTATCCTTTGGAGCATCTGGCGATAAGGTAATTTCCTGTTCAATCAATCTTCATATACGAACGTGTGTGTGTGTGTGTGTGTGTGTGTGTGTGTGAGTGAGTGAGTGAGTGAGTGAGAGAGAGAGAGAGAGAGAGAGAGAGAAAGTGTCTGCCTAGAAGTTAACCATCTCGTGTACATGTTTATGTGGCCTAAGTTTCCATTATGAGTTTATTTATAGAATATCACCAAGAGAACAGGTTTCTTGTAAAAAAAAAAAAACGTGCGTGTGTGCGCACTCCCTACAATCAAATACAAATACACGTTTGAGTAAAGGCAAAAGAAAAAACTATCCATAGGAACTGAATCATTTCAATTCTTATGAATTTGTTTTCCTTTTTAACTTTAAAGTAAAACATGTGAGTTGCATTTAACATTAAGATCGTTAGGTAAACTGCTGTTAGTACACACAAATATTGGGGGTATAAAAAAAATTGTAGTATTTTTCAATAGGTGGCATTTGTACATGGGATTTCATTTCGCACATGACTGAAATTTATGATATATGTACATATTCTGAAAGGTGACATTTTAACGCGTCTAGTAATATGATTCATGTGTGAATTTTAAATGTTTTACGTTAAAAGTGAAAATGGAGATAAATGAAACGGGTTTTTGTCATTTCGCCTTTTGTCTAGCAGATTCTCCAGCATGCCAATGAGACAAACATCTTAACTTAGGTTAAATAGGACGTTGAGTTCAATTCTAGGGTCACTCTCAACAGACTTACTCTCTGAACTCAAACGACCACTACACAGTTTTACTATGGCAATCAACATATCATTATCATTTTTTTTTCAATAACAACTATATTTTCATGAGTAAATAGTATTTTTTTTTTAGTTTGTTGTGTCGTGTAAGAAATATGTTAAAAATATTTTCCTGTGTTGTTATATTTTAAATTATTTGCTCCTGAATATCACCAGTTATGGTTGCTAGTTTTTAATATTCTTATGTGAATATGGAATCATAAATGAAGGTGAGTTTCCATGTTGATAAACATTTACATACATAAACTAAACAAATTTTATATTCAGTATAATTATTAAGTGCGGCTTATCGGCTTGAATAACTTAACTTTTTGTATAGCTTAACTTTTTGTATGAGTTTATCTACTCTCAAAATATCTTCATCTGAATGGAAACAGAATATACTGACTTCATATTAGAAAAGTTGATATTTTACACAAAATTTGTCAGTTGCAAGGAATTGAAGTAAAGTTTGGTAGAATCTTTGATCAAGATAGTCGCACTTAGTTATTCTTTTTGTACCAGGTTTATTTATTCGTGAGATGCATTTAAATCATTTTCTGCATCCTAAATCGGTTTTAAGAAAGTAGACGCTAAAGAGAAATAAATGCGCGCAATCGCACTCACGCGCACGCATGCACACACACATACGCGCACACCCCCCACGTTACATCCGATGTTTATTTAAAACATTACTGCTAATGCAACACGCTGATATATATTTTAAACTATCCAACTGACTGTAGAACAAGACATAAAATAATACGACTTTAATGTTGATTAGGCCGAAGTTATTTTAAATTGTAGTTTATTAAGATACTTAAAAAATAAATAAACAAACGCATCTTAAGTAACAGCTTCACCTTGTGAAAATTCATCATTACTAACAGATATGATAACAATGAACACATGTGCTGCCAAGATTGATCCGGGCGTGCGCAGTGACTAAGCAGAATGTCATGAACTTGAACATTCTTAAGCGCCTTCAAGGTTATTTTTTGCCCTATGTTGATTTTTCAATGTTAGCTTGAAGTCGTTAACATTCAGGTACCAAATTTCCAAAAAGGAGGACATTGAAGTGTGAAAAGGAGGACATGGATAAACTGACTCTCAGATGTGTTGACAACATGACCTGTAATTCAACAATGTAGACGTAAAATATTACATTAACTTACAGTTCGCATTGTTTTAAGTATATCTGGATATTTACGAATATTGCGCTAACGACTAGGAATTTAACACTTTCTAAAATCTCATGGAGTTCGTCGATTTCAGGTATTTGATTTATATGAGAAGAAATTAAAATTATTTTAATTAATAAAATTATTAAACTCCACTAAATCATAAATAAATAGGATAGATTGCAACGCTTTATACCGGCTTTAGTTTAGGATAATTTGTCTTTATTTTTTTCGGGAGATATATATATATATATATATATATATAATTAATGATAGCTTGTTAATGACTCGCAACAATAAAAATAAACTTGCTTGCGAGAGAATCTTCGCTTTTACGAGCAATCGACTCTCCGGATGCCATCTCCAATTTTGATGGTGTTTATTTTCTGATATTCACTTGTCCCTAGGGGTCGAACTCTCATCGTAATGCCACTGGTCCCATAAAAACTTTTACCTGCCAGACTGTTAAAACTCAACAACTATTTGGCCGCTCTTAGCTTTAAAACACATCTTACTCTATCAGTAATAGCGCTTGCTTCATGCTTTATATATATATATATATATATATATATATATATATATATATATATATATATATATATATATATATATTATATTTGAATAAAACAGACCACTTTAAGGTTCCATGTAATAAGTTATTTCACCACAACCCTTTTAAAGGGCTCTGGATCAGCAGACTTTACTTCCAAAAGTTGAAATGAAAAAAAAAAAAAAAAAAAATATTTACTCTGAATTTACATTGAGCTCTCTGGATATCATCCTCCTTGGGTATACCCATACGGATTACCAAGTTTTGCATAAACTAACTAACTATATATATATATATATATATATATATATATATATATATATATATATATATATATACTGACTGAGAATAAAATTGCAACATTATGCGTTTCATTTTACTAAAAATTAACCATGGAGTTGGATTAGTGTAAATGGTCACAAATAAAGATCATTATACGCATAGTATACAAAATCAACCATAGTAAGACACTATATTAATAAACTGTATATCTTCATTGAGCGTTAACACAGGACAGGCATGCCTGAATAACAACAATAACAAAGAATACTCATACGACTGTACAGATTTCGTATGCTATCTTGCGATACATTTTTCCATTCCTTTTACACCTGCTGAAGCAATTACAGCATTTAGTTGTAGGTTGATTAACTGAACAAATTAGGCGTCGGGCCGTTATGTGCCTTATATTTTCATTGAAGCTAGGAAGTTGTCAAATATCTTGCTACTCTTGCATATTGAGTAGCCTGGGTATAATGTAGGCGGACGTCTTCTTGCGGAGCAGCACGTCACCTCGTTGCAAGACTGACAGCAAAACTGGTTCTAAACAATGTTCAATGTTCCCTCCCTAAACACCAAAGGCGAGCGAGCATTGTAAGGCGCCCAACACCGTAATGCCAAAGGTTGGTCGTGTGTGTTATGGGCAAATAAACTCTGGAAGTTTTTCCCAGGTCTCGTGTCGCATACGCAAATGGCCATTACTTGCATTGAACACTAGAGAGCGCCATTCGCTAGTGGAAACGTGCATGATGGTGTTGTGGCGTTAAGTGGAAGTCTTCCCATAGCTTTGATGCAAGTAAAGGATTCCCAACCGTCTGTTATGGTACTCCTATGGTCATATTTGTTATGATGTGTACTATGGACGCCTAGCGAACTCCCATTGCTACCTCTACAATCCGTCGATTCTAGCGGGTACCTGTACTACGTAGCCATCCAGAAGCTGCTCTACGAGTCTAGGAATGTCCATTTAATGTCCATTGTTGCCAACATCGGAGCACTGCAGACACGTAATGTCCAACATATGTAGTAATTTTCTGAAAAAAATCCAGTTTCTCTAGGGCTCCCAGTTCGATCTATCTTGTAGACTGGTTTCCAACTAAGACGGCAGAGGCCAATCTCTTCAATTGTTTGAGTCATAACTGGTATAAAGAGCCTTACTATTACAAAATTATTTCAGCCGTAATTTGAACTCAGTTCGCCGATTCCATTTCCCGTTATCATAACTGTAAGGACAGGCATTATATATTTTTCAAATTTCATGGAGTTTTTATAAAAAATAGCAATAACACTGTTCAACTGTTAAATCCAATAATACTTTTTGTATTGTCTAATAATAATTTTCTGTCATGATTTGATCTCTTATAAGCATTTTATTATTTGATAAAATGCTTATTTCACGCATTCTTTTCAAATTAAGAATGTCCTGTTAAAAGTATGCAAAAGTAATTTTAATTTTATTTTAATAACTTTATGATGCAATTATATTTATTTATTGTAATCAAAACCAAAATGAAAATTTCAAAGATATGTAAAAATATGATTAAAATGATCATTCGTTATAAATTGTTCATTTTAAAATACGTGATCAATTTATTTTTACTTAATAGAACCTTCCTTTATTTTATGCACAGAGACTCTGAAAACAAAATGTAAAACTTGCTGTAAAAGTATTTTTTAGACTATTCTATTCGGATATATACATGAAAAATATGAAAGCTGTCGACACTCGTAGATAGGTACAAAAACATAGCCTGACAACATGTGAACCCCCATACCCCACCCCCCAAAAAACAACGGCACAACCTGATTTTAAAAAATTACCAAACCTCAAGGAATTTATATTGAATTCCATTTTTATTTTTAAGTTTTGTGGAAGCATTTTTCAATTCAATTCAATTATACCCATCTTTTATTTAATTTGTGTTTAATTCGTATTAGTGAATTTTGCATGTTCCTAACTTTTACATTTTTATAAAGCTAAGTCCCCGAATGTGTTAGTTTGAATATTAACTGTAGTGTAAACACATCGAAAATATGATCTAAAATATTAAGAAAAGAATAAAAAACTAAAAAAATATTTTTGTGGGGAGTTACTGATACATACTTTTAATAAAATATACTGTATATTTTTGTTTCCATAAAATAACGTATCTGATATATTTGTAAAAAATTGACATATTTTTGCAGTACGATTTTGAAACTCTTTCTGATCTTTGTTGCTGCTGATAAACTTGATATAAGATAAAGACTGAAAGATGTGTTTGAAGAATCGAAAAATGTAATACCATGTGAACATTTTTTAAATATATATATTTTTTTTTCATTTTACAACTATTTCAATTTTTATTCTACGGAAGATCAAAATGAAAAAAAATGACTATATAAGTCATGACTATAGTGATATAAAAACATGAAAAAAACAACATACAAAAAACATTATATATATATATATATATATATATATATATATATATATATATATATATAAAACATATAAAAAATGACTATAGTGATATAAAAAAGAAACAAAATAAATAACGGCCCTTTCCAGGTCTACCAAAAATTATTGAAAATTTTGACTAAACTTTTTGTGGATAGCATTTTTGCCTATTTAATAAAGTTTTTGATATCATTATAATAATGTTCAAAATACAATAAAGATAAAGAAATCACTTGGTTAGAGGGTTGTAAATGACCTGAAGGATATTGCCACAAAGTTTACTAAAAGATGGTCTCCCGTATCTGATTTGATTTGATTTGTGACGCAAATTTTCTATAGTGAGGCGGTGTTGTAAGACAATAATTTTTGATCTTTGAACGTGTTGACAAAAGTACACACATGTTAAGGAAAATGTATTTTCGTTATATTTTAAGCAAAAATTAAGTAATATTTTTATCGTTTATTTTTCTAGAAAATCCGTAGAGTTACTTATGACATGTTTTATGCATTACAAATTAACGGACACTGATATAGATAGATAGATAGATAGATAAATGCGAACAGACTGAAGTAGATGGTCATTAACGGAAACATATACAATTATCCATTACAATTGAAATGCAAACTTTTAGTTTTTTTTAAGCAAACATGTTTTAAGTGTATTTATCAGATATGTCTTTAATTCTTTTGCTTTCAGTCAAATCCAAGATCTGGCTTCAGATGCTAACTTGACGCTACATAATCATGTTAAACTTGACTATGCAATCTCAAACAAAACATACACAAATAGAATAAAGTATAGAATATTTCACACAGAATAAAAGCAATGATTCCTTTTCAAGGCCTGATATGTGGATGTCATTCTGTGTGCACGCGGCACCAATAGGCGTTGGCAAAGGTTTTTCACCTTCTTCATTAATCGGTTCACATGCGAAACAAATCGATTGATTAAAGAGATAATTCTTTACACAAATTCAAAAGAAATAATTAGACAATAAAACACACACACACACACACACACACACAAAACAAAAAAAAACGCATACTCTTTTATTACGGGCTCATTTCAACCCCACTATAGCCTACATCTGGTTCAGTAACATTCAAATAATATGAATACATGTTTTTCTTTTATAGTTTTTGCTTATTCATGAAATGAAAAAAAAACAAAGCAAAACAAAAACATCAAACAAACTATCACCTGTTTAAAGCCTCTCAGTAGTCGGTTACAACAACAGATATGACCATTATTAGCACCTCAGTAAGTACACGCAATCCGTTGTTAGACGTAAAGATGTTAATAAACCAATGACCGGAAAGGCAATTCTTAAATAGATAAAAACGATTATAGATTAAAAGGTTAAAGATGCAATATGTATTGTAAACGAAACTAAAAGTATTCCTTTTACTTCGCTAAATAAATTGATTTAATTTTCTTGCCAACGTCTCATTCACAATAACAATTATTAACCCTCGTACAATGTGAGCAATGATATCATAAATACTTTATACGAAGTACGTGTTTCTTTTCTTTTCTTTTTCTTTTCTTCTTTTTTTCTTTTCTTTTTTTTCTTTTTGTAAAATGCGGAGATATGACCGGGAGAATTGTTATGTGTAAATCGTGTGTTTGTTTATTTTATTGTAGTGCATACATAGATGTTGTTAAAGTAATAAAATGAAGATAATGTCTTTTAAATAAACAAAGAATTTAAAAAGAACGGCATTTTTTCAGTAACATTTAAAAAAAACATTTGAGTAGAACACAAATCGTGCTATGCAGTAGTACTGCAGAAGGAAGAAAAGTGTTTATTTATTTTTTTAACTGACTGAAAATAGTGCCAATAACTTCATTTCCAAAGGAAAAATATAAAAATACTAGAGTTTGTCGGTTATTTATTCACTAAATTACTGACGTAAAAAAGTCAATATACTCGAACGTAACGACTCGCAAGTAAAATCAGGTTAAAAACTTTTCATAAAAATGATCACGGAATATTTCATGTAAAATTCTAAAACGTATTGTAATTTAAAACATTTAAATGTTTTTTAAGTATTCATTTTGGTTTTAATATGGGATGGGCTTAACCGACCTGAGGAGGCTTTTGAAATAAATCAAAGGTTTCCTCGAGTCGGTTATCGCATCACAAAAATGAAATAAACACATAACAAAACAATAGCAACAACGACTGATTGTAAAACACGCAGTATCCCAATGGAAAATTTTACTGTTTATGCTACAAGTAATTGCAATATCTAATTGGTGACATTCGTTACGAGAAATTCAGTTACAGAAAGAACTACTCCAATCCAGAGTAAAATGCCCCCAGCAGTCAGTCTCGTACGTAGCGTGCGACATTCCAGGAGTAACTTAAGAAACTTAACACATGCAGGCTAACCTGAAAGTGAAAGATATGTCATGTCAATAAACAATGTTTAATTGTTTTTTTCGTCAATATTTTCGTTTTCAGAGTCAAATAATGGAGCAACTAAAAGCGAGATATGTAAGATTTGTAAAGATATAAGGTAAGATGACTTTTAACTGTAAAAGTGATCCATATTGACATTGTTTTCTAAAGGAAAACGAAAAGGAGGAATGACCTCGACTGATCATCTCAGTTCAAGGTGCTTGTGCAGACGAAAACGGTAGAATGCGACAAGAACTAATGGAATAAAACGGCGCTTTTCTTCATTTTTTTTCTTTTCACTACATTCTCGACAAAATACATTCTCCAACTTACCTACGTAGAATTTAATCCAACGACGACGAAAAATTTTGACTGCTTCGGTTACGCACTGTATAAAATAATTCTATCGATTTTTTGTGAAAACGATAAAAATCCCTCCTTACTCTCCTCTCTCTCTCTCTACCTAATGACTTCTTCTTCCTCCTCCTATTTTTCATACATAACTCTTTCTCCTTCCCTCGCCCAAACGCTGACTGTCTTTTGAGTTCTTTTTCGCAGTACTCACACTTAAACCTTACGATTTGCTTAACGAAATCAATTTCTGACGCGTTTGCTCTCTAATTCCCATCTCTCTTTCTTTCTCACATACTCTTTCTCTCTCTTCCCCACTCTCTCTCTTAATTTGCCAATTCTTTCGTTGACTGATTGTTAATTCTTTCGTTTCGCTTTTAATGCCAGTTGTATTTTTACCATACATATTTTTTAAAATTCTTTCTTACCGTCACTGTCCCCATCTACTATCGAAGAAAAATTATCCTGGGATGTTAAAAACCTAAAATTTAAATGAAAAATTAAATTCTCAATTAAATCTAAGTTTTACCCATGTATGATCTTAAATTAATATATTTAAATTATAATTAAATATATTAATACACAGGATTAAACTGCCGATTTCGTTCTCGGCTTCTTCATAGGAAAGTAACAACAAAACTACTCAATGAAGCAGACGATCTTAAAATTATTAGATAAAGACCAAAATATACTGTTCACAGATAAATATTTATTTTAATAAGTCAAAAATTACTTGCATATTGTTCCATATACCAAGTAGTAACATGTATAAAAATAATCAAAAGGATTTTTTTCTTACATAAATAATGTTGTCAGTCTATATTGTATCATTCTATAAGCAGACAACAAAGGTTGAAAAAAAAAAAAAAAGAAAAGATGTTTTTAAACATCTTTTTTTTTTCAACCTTTCCTTTACAATAAAAAAATCTTGTTATAAAATTTTTTAACAGTCTGTCTGTCAATTTCTTCAGATTCTTTTATGTTTTTTCTTCTTTCTTCAAATACATTTCTTTTTTTTTTCTTCCTTTGAAGTTCTTTTTCACTTTCTCAGGAGCTGAAAGTGTAAATTAGAAAACACAAAGCCTAACCTAGTCTAGGATCTTAAAATCTTATTACATGAAGACTCTCCTTTAAAATATTTAAAATCTTATTTTAAAGTAAAGAATGTGAATAGAGGTAAAATTCCCCGCCTCGAACGACTCTGCAAAACAAAAAGAAACGTTGACTTCTCCGAGTCAACAAACAAATAAATCAAATGCAATAATTCCCCTTCTAGGGAATTGAATTACTACTTTAGCTTCTGAATTCTACCGAAGCTAACAAAATCTTTTCTTCAAAGTTTTTCAAATATAAACAAATCTCAGCTACGGAATTCTACCGAAGCTAATAAAATTTTTTCATCAAAGTTTCATAGATTTAAACAAATCTCAGCTACGGGATTTCTACCGAAGCTAATAAAAGTTTCTCACAAAGTCTTTCGATGCGAAAGCTCATCCTCCCCTCTTCCCATCCATAAATAGAACCAGTAATATAGCTATTTAAAAGCTAAATAAATATTGACTCTAAAGGTAAATAATTCGATACTGTAAGTCGAATTATTAAAGGTAACACTCTATTTTACGTGGCAAACTAAATTAGTTAACCACGGAGCCAGAATAAAAAATGTCTTAAACGACCGAGGATAAAATCCTCTGATGAAAAAAAAGTCGTCTGCAGATTCCAATTCCATGAAAAAGAGTGGCAACAAAAAAATATCGTCTGTTTTGCCATCAGACGCGTATTATACAAAATATCAATACATCAATATTTTACCACTGAAGTTATTGAAAAGATGTCTTCCCACTCTCTTTCTATATTAATATTCTAAATTTCTGTAAATAAAACTTTTCCAAACTATTGATAGTAATATTTATTTATAGTATAAAGAAATGAAGGCAGATAGATTGTGTTGCCCCAGTCTTTTAAGTGGGCGGAGAGGGCTGTCAATTATAGCAATCAGCATTCGAAATCTTTATTTTAAACTAACTTCGAGCGCCGACTTCTGATGTTGCTGTAAAAAATATGCAGTAATTTAGCATCCCGTTATTGAGTCAACAAAGCTATTGTTTGTTTGTTTGTTTCTTTTTTTGCTTATTTGTTTGTTTCTTTCTTTCCTTAAATGAGTTTTTTTTATAAATAAATACATTTTATTTATAAAAATAATTGTTTCGCTTTTTTAATTTACTTATTAATAATTTTGAGTTTTTATATTCTTCTTAATCTTATTTTTTTTATTTAGTTTTCTCTTTTTACTTTCTACCATTATTTGTACAGACTTTGTTTTCTTAAACTATTCCCTATCCATGTTTCTGTTCCATTTCTTCCTTCTTCCCTTTTTTCTATTCTTTCTTTACCTCCTCCTTTTTTCTTTTCCATTTCATTCTTTTCCATTTCTTTCTTTCTTTCTTTCTTTGGTTAGATATTCAATGCTGATTCGCCAAGAAATCAGTCTTACTCCTTTCGCTTGCATTGTGTGACGTCACACAGAATGATGTCATCGATTTTAGTGGCACTTCCTCGCCATCTGCACATTACAATATCTTTATTGCATTCAACGCATGTGCCTTGATCATAACCTTAAAAGAAGCAGAAACGATTGAATCAATTGTCTCCTATATTATCTCACGCCACATACAACCATACGCTTCTGTATTAGTAGTTCTTTCCGTATTTTTTTACTTTTACTTTCTCCTCTTCCGTCTTATCTATATAGCCAGCTTAAGAACAATTTCTAATTTTCAAAAAGTTCAGAATTTGCACAATGAGAAATCTAGTTTTCTCATTTACCAATTATACTCGCATTAAATTCAAAAGCTCTTTATTCAATTATTCACTCTTGATTTAATATTTCGTTATTGTTATTCGGCCTTTTTAGTAAATTTAATTTCAGTTTAATATCAAGAATTTTTGAGAAAGTTGTGATCGGCACGAACAACGGAATGGTGATATATATATATATATATATATATATATATATATATATATATATATATATATATATATATAAATAAAACAAAAAAGAAGTAATTAAACAGATTTTATCACTTATTTTTAGTGGACGCTACGTTTATTTATTAAAAACTATATTTATATATTTTAGTCTGCCGCCTTGAATATTCGAGAAATATTATTTAAGAAAAGATGTTCCCTCCGGCAGGATTCGAACCTGCGTCCCCATAGGCAGGTGAAATTGTCGGATCTAACGACGGTTTCGTTTTTGTCAGGGAGGAGTGATTCTTTAAGTTATCAGCCTGGTGAAACGCCGTTAAAAAGTGCCTGAAAACATCTAACCTTGTGAGTGAAGTTGGATAGATATGCCTGATTATGCGACCTTTCCCAGTAACTAAGGTCCGCTCAACATAGCTGCAGTATAAACCCACTGGTGGGATTTATAGGAGTTGCAATTCCGAATATATGTTTCGAGTACACCCGTCTGGTCGGACGGCTAACCAATCCCTATTGCAACACCTACAAATCCTACCTGTGGATTTATACTGCAGCTATACTGAGCGAACGTTGGCGTATCTATCTATCTATCTATCTATATACACTGTTGACTAAAACTTTTTTTCAGTCTGATTAATATATATATATATATATATATATATATATATATATATATATATATATATATATATATATATATATATATAGTGGGAAAAAAGAAATATTCATAGACCATGAATTTTTTTATTTAACATAGATTTTGCAAAAGAATTTTCTAATCCACACAATATTTGTTTACCATACAATAATGCTGCAATGTGCAAAAAAAAAAAAAGAAAAATTTGTTATGAAATTATATGAAATTAAAAAAAATTGTCACGAAAAAGTATTCGTACAGTATTCTAACACCTATTTAATACTTTGTAGCATATCCCTTACTCAATTCAATAGCAATCAGTCTTTTTTCTGTAGCTTTTAATCAATGATTTGAAAGTTTCCATTGGTATTTTACTCCATTCTTTGCATATTCTTTTCAGGTCTAGGATGTTTTTCGGAGCACTTTTATTAACTTGAATTTTTAATAAACGCCACAAATTCACTATTGGATTCGAGTGATGACCATTCGAGTGTATTGACATTGTTTTCAATAAGCCATTTTTTCGTAGATTTAGCTGTATGTTTAGGGAATTTATCTTGCTGTAAAATGCCATTCATTTTGGAGTCAAAACTTTACTACTGACCCAAACAAATTAGAGTCTAAAACATCTTGGTATATTTTTGAATTCATTCTAGCATCTATTATCACTAAATTACCCGTACCATTAGCAGAAAATCATCCTCAAACTAAGACGTTGCCACCACCAAATTTCACCGTTGGGATTGTGTTCTTCGGTGCAAAGGTTGAGCTGTCTTTTCTCCAAATGTGAATCCTTGAATTACTCCCAAATAGTTCAATTTTTGCTTCATCTGTCCATAAAACACTTTCCCCAAATGATTCAGGTTTATTCTTATGCTCACGAACAAATTTTAACTGGACATCCCTATGTTTCGTCAATAGTAGTGGAGTTTTTCTTGGAGAACGCGACTTTAGTTGACTTCTATGAAGTTCATTGCTTATTCTTCGCTTCGTAACAATAATATCTGATACTTTTATTTCTGTATTTCTCTCTGGGTTGTCATTCTTCTCATTGATCTGGGAAAAATCTTGCGTGGTGCACCAGAATTCGTGCATATGTGCATGTTCTAATGTAACACTGTGTAAGAAATAAATATATATATTATATATATATATATCCTTTTGAGAAGGAATTGTAAATTACAGAATTTTAAAACACTGTTCCATCTTTATAACGTCGTGGATTAGGCGGGGTCTCACAAGTGGAATAACCTAAGATCTCTTTATCTAAATTCGGCACTGATTATTGCGAAATATTGAGTGTCAACTTGAAAATGTCTGTGAGAAATGTGAAATCGAAGCATGGTTGGCTCTTATAGACGACAATGATCCAAAATATACTTATAAATTAGTCTAGAAATATCTTTAAGATAAGAATATAATAATTTTACCTTGACCTTTACAGTTGCAACCTGAAGCCATTTGAAAACTTATGGGATTAATTGAGAAAAACAAATAAGAGTGAGAAAGCCAAGAAATCTGTAACAACTTGAAGATTATGCACATCAAGTGTGGCAAAATATCTCTACTGATCTTTTTGCTAATTTTCTAAATTGAAAACGTTAAAACTCAAAAAATGTTCCCAGTTGATTATTCACTGATGTAATTAATTTTGTGTATACAATTATTTGTTTTGTTTAAAATTATTCAAAATTAAATATTAAAAAAGTTTCTTTATATATTTTATATAGTTCTAACCACTATAAGAAAGCAATAAGAAATAATGGAAGTCTAGTTTTTGCACGTGCTTCCGACTTAATATTCGACAAATATTTAGGATGATGTAAAAATGATTTTATAACTGCCAATATATTGTGGAGGGATGAAAAGAAGGAATACATTTATTTATTTCTCTTTTTATATTTTAATTATTTCACTTCAATCAAGAGGTTACTGAAAATGAAAGGAAATGAGAAAACATTAATGAGGGGCAAGGAAAATAAAAGAACAGAATTCAGGATGACAGTAGGCGACCTAGGAGAAGGACAACTTTGAATTAAAAAAATAAAACTGAGGAGGTTAGTTTGGATATCTTATGGGATATTATGTGAACCAGTTCTCTGTGTTCGGTTTTTCCGGATGGTTCTGCACAAGCCTTCATCTCTGGAATCAAATCATATCAAATCATGCAGGTAGTCTGTTCGGTTCTAACATCATACAGCTAAAACAACTGGAGAAGAGTCCATATATATATATATATATCTCCCCTCTCACTTCGTTAATTTACATATGTTTAATACGGCCCGTCAAAAATGTGTAAATTTTCTTTTCATTTTTTGTTTGGAAGTAAAGTCTGATGATCCGCAGTCCTTTAAAAGGGCTGTGGTGAAATAATTTATTACATGGAACCTTAAAGTGGTCTGTTTTTATTTAATATATATATATATATATATATATATATATATATATATATATATAACGAAATATTTGTGTTATAGTGCTTATATGTCTCATGCATATGCAACAAACATACGCACATATTTACAATCAATAAGCAAACACCCTAATTTTTAAATCAACATTTCTAATAAACACATACTGATGATATAGGCTGATAAGTTTAAAATGATAACAGAATGTGTTTCTAGAAAAGAACGAAAAAAGAAGAGAAAAGAGGAAATAGGTCGAAAGAAGTAAAAAGTACGTGATTGGTCAACTGATATCATCTGTTTCAAATATCCTGGTTGGATAAATTAAATTATTTTAATCTGAAACAGGATGTGCGGTGAGCTGAAATTCGAAGAATTCGTCTTTTTTTAAATAAAAACCTGTGAAATATTGTTTTGTGGTATTTTAAATTAATACGAGAACTGGTCTGTAATGTTTGTTCTTTAGCTACAACACATTTATTGACAGAGGTCCACAAATTATACCAAAATAAACACTTAATTTTCAGAATTCTCAAGCTAATCCCTCATGATATTCTTCTTTCTTTTAAATCGCAATATTTTATGTTTGAACGGTAGCATGCATAGCTAACTCATAGGATTTTTTAGCTGCTTTCTTAGCCATGTGCGAGTTGCCACTTTCACTCCATCATTAGTAAACCATTGTCCTCTGAGCGCCCCCATCATGGGCCCCAAAAGAAGTCTGAGAGTGCCAGGTCAGAATAGAACGTCACGCGAGACAAACTTGTTCAATTACAATCCCTGTAATTATTAGTTTGGTATTTAATCTGCCGCGGATCTTTGCATTGTTATGTTGCAAAAGCACATCACTCATCTTCAAATGTGGCCTCGAAGAAGCTTTCCTTTGAGTTTTAATAATGTGCTCATGTAGGAATCAGAATTGATAGACTTTGGCAGTATGATAACTTCTGGTCCCAAAATACAATGGCTATCAATTTCTCAAAGGAGTGTGCTTTTTTCTAGGTGAATCTGGCTCACACCAGTCCGTCTTCTTTTGCTCATTCAAGGAATCTGTCAGCATTATGGGGGCTTACTTTGCACAATTTTTTGAGTAGTCAAGAGACTGTACTAAATTGCAAATATTACCATGGATAAAATGAAGACTTTCACGAAATATTGCAATAGTGATTCGTTTGTCATCTACAATGAGTCTCCGCCTGTTTGGCCTGATAATCATTCATAGCAGCTTCTGACCTGACACCTAGGGACCTATTACTAAAGGTATATTCTCTTTTAACTCTAGTATTGACATTAACTCTACTTACTGAATACATTACTGTGCTTACATTAAATGTAGCCTTTCCATAAACATTAATATTTCTTGTGAATATGTGTAGCACTTTCACATTAAAAATAATGGAAAATCTGTTACAGCTTTATATGTGTGTTCAGACAAACAGTGATTTTGAAAGATTATTAATGATAGAAAAAAAGATGGTGAATTTGGAAATATTTTTTTCTGGTCTTCTGTGCACTTTATAGTTTTATTGCCAAAAAATGACTAATATTTTAAAAATTAAATTAGAACAAACATTACTTTTGACCGATTTCTTTATTAGTAGCCGTTATCTCATAAATAAACAATTACTGTTAATTGACTCCTATCAATTAGCTAAAATTAATTATTAAATAAGCAGCGGTTTGCTTCTTACACTTCCCGACAAATGAAAAGAAGGTGAGAGTTGTTGAGGATTAAATAAGGTAACTTAGTTACAGAAAGGACAATATCTAAAATCAACTCCGTTATGCATTATTATTTTTGTAACGAGACTGACCGTCTAGTTGAATGGAGCACAAGAAGCGTATTCGTCTATTCTTCCTTTAATTACGTCTTTCCTTCAACCCGTGCGATATAACAATTTACTGTTGGATTAATGAATATATAGGTATTTATTAAACTTAATTTAGCACAAAGATACAAGCTTCGGACATTCGTCAGGATCAAACTCATTTACACCTGTGCAATATTTAACTAGTTGGCTAACCATCGCTCTACAGAAGCATCTTTTTTATTTTGTAAAGCAGCTAAGTCATTAATATCAGCTGGTATGTTTAAGCAGGTCTTCCTGGGGCAAAAGGGACGTTAGTTCGTGTCTTACCGGGAGTTTATTGTTTCCACTCCACGTTGTCCACTGCCGGAGTAAAGTTGCTATAGAAAGCAACAAAAAATTAAGATGAAAGTAAATACAAATCAATATTGATAAATAGTTATCAATGTTTCATGTAACGAAATAAAAGAGAATAAATGATAATACTGCTTGGCTTGTTAATAGCCTTAGGAAAAAAGCATAAATCTACTTTACCTTACGCTCATTGCCAGATGTCTTCAAAAGTTGTTTCGTCTATGACATGCCAATATTATTGATGGGGAAATAATTAGGAAATGAGGGATCACGCTCCAATAACTAACTTATCTGTCTAGAAGCGAAAAACGCTATAATCCCCACACTACCATTATCAGCTTTGATTGAAGGTCAGTAAGTTAAAAGAATTTTTCTATTTTATTTCTAACATTTAATTTTATTTGTTTATTCTTTTACTCCTTCTTGCTAGAACCTGCCAAACACGGGGGGACCTGAGATTATTTGCATTTGAAACAAAAAACTTCACATTGGAGCTCCGTTTCGATTTAAGTACTCTCTGAATTAAAGAAGTTAAGTCCATTTTTACTTGTTTGAAATTCTAAAATGTCCAGATTTTATTTTATTTTTTTATATTTTTGGGTAATTGTACTGAAGAAATACATATGTGGCTAACAATTTGAGCAGGAATTAAAGGGATCGAAATTTCCGTTCACCGGCCAGACGACCGAAGAGTTTTAGTCGGCTCCTAATATTTACTTTCAAAACATTTTCATTGACTTGGAAAATTCAGGTGACTTTCGACTAGAAACACGCACATTAAAAATGAAAACAAGCGGGTGAAATATTGCGTAAAAAACAACAAAAATAAGTGGACCAATGCGAAGAAAACAACAGTTTATGGTGATTGCCACTTTAGCAGCTGTAGATATTCCTTAAATATCCGGGCTTTAAATAATTTTTCTAACAGCCTTATTAAAAAAAAAAAAATTCCCCGAGTAACACTTGATAATTTTATAAAAGCTACATATAAAAATGAAAGTGAGTAAATGGAAGTGAATCTAATTGTCGAAAAGAAACTGTTTTAAATTACTATTCATATATTTAATGATCAGGATCTTGCGAATACATAAAGATATTGGCTGTAAATGAAAAGTAGATGTGAAATATATTTAGCTAAAGAACATAGTGCCTATGATGCATGTCGTAGCGCGATTTTGACAAGATCGACTCGCAGACAAGTGGAGTGATCCTCACTGGGTACTTCGATATCGTGGTTTTCTGCCAGACAAAGATAAAATTAGTAATTAACTACCTCGTATGTATGATTGTATTACTTATTAGTATCAGTGGTCTGTTTTCGAGTACAGGTAATGGCCAAGATTTTGCATGCTTGATTTTCAAAGTACACTCTTCCGAACAGTGATTTCCTCCATTTGGCCTTGAGTCTAAGCTAAGCACATTGGTTTATAGACTAAAATCTTAATTGAATTTATACTTATGAGTCGTATTGGGTTAGAGCTGGCACAAACTTATTTAATGTATTATTTAACTGCTACCAAATTTAGCTGTGACTGCGATTCGAATGTATTATTGTTTTTTTCAGCCTGTCTCCAGTGAGTGTATCCAGTAAATCATTTTTTGTCAGTCGGTACAAGTCTTGTTGGTATAAGCGGCTACTAACACGAAGTGACAATACAGAAGTTGCAGACAGTAAAAGTGTCATGAATATAAATGCTTATTTATGCCAGGGCACGCCAAGGCAGAAGGTGGAATTAATAAATACCACACAGAGAGAAACCACGCTGACAAAGTGTAGAGAAGGAGGTCCAAACATTGGTAACACCTGCGCATTGATATGAATAATCGCTACACTTTACTCGGTGTCAGGCAAGAAGGTTAGAAAAGATTCCCTTTTTTGCAACAGATATCAATTAAAAAGAAGTCGAACTACGTCATTTTTTCTGTCTCTTCTTCTCTGTTTTATTAGAAATAATGAATACTAGGCAAACTTAAAAAAGCAATACATGTCTGATTTTTATCTCTTTCTGGAGACGAAAAGTTAAAAAAAATAGATTTCTGGAGATTTATATCAAGATATAATTTTTATTAATTAGAAGCTTTTTAGATTTCAAATCCAGTCTTTAAAACGTTTTTTTTTTCTAATCATAAATCTGAATATACATTTATTGGTCAAAATTAATTTTAACAAAGTTAACATTGACAGAGTATTAAATAGGACACTCAGAATCACGAGTAATAGCTAGAACGCTAACCATCGTTGAACACCGGGAAATCTCGTCATAAATTTGAGTAAGTTATTAATACACTTACTATACATCACAATTTGAAGGATCTGTTCCGATAATATAAGCATCTACTGTGTGCGTTAACCTTTAAAAGTGTTGAGTCAAGAAACTAAACCTATAATAGAAATTGAAGTCTGTCCCGGTTTGAGGTTTGCTGTCAGGAGATATTGTAGAGACAATACTTGTAAAACAATACAAAATATTACTTTGAAGATATTTTTCATTCATTTGTTGTCAGAGCTGGATTAAAACAAATAAGGACCGTGGGCTCGAAAACATCTAGAGCCTCTAAAACCTACTAGCTGGAAATCAAGTGAAAATTTAATGTATCTGAATAGAGACCTATACATAGAACGAGACTGAAATTTTAACATTGATCCATGCCGACCTTTGCTGTGGCACCCAAAAGAAGAAACGCATTTAGTAATAATTAATTATAATATTCTAAGTTTTCACAATTTTTTTTTCAATATATTTTAATATTCCACTCATTAAAATGCTCAGTCAAAAGATTTCTTTGTTGCAAACTCATCAACGAAGATGAGTTCATGATTTTCGATTTTGAGCATACTCCTTGAAAACAAACGGTTTAGGGACATTTTAAATCTAGAAAATGATTGATTATAAAAAAAAACAATCTAAACTCTATTCCCACATTTGGAAAAGCTGTTAGAATTTTCTCGTTCATATTCATGAATGACATTTTCCATCTCAGTACTGACTTGCGTGACATATATGTGAAGTACTCTTGCATTAGTATCTCAACACCATTTTGAATTTGATCCATAGATGTTAAAAATTGTCAGCTTCATCTCTGTACCCATGCCAAGTTAGGACATATACACAGTGAAATTTGCGGACTTGTTAACTTTATAAAATTGATCAAACAAATATGTCCAAAGCTGGAGCATGAAAACAAATTCTAATTCTACAATTTTCTCTTGAAGAGTTCCCGCTAGTTGTTTGGTGTCACCCTCCTTCATTTACATTCAATGAATATAACATCGGCTTTCTACAACGTCAGAATAACTAAGTAATAGCTGCAATGGCTTTGGTTGGAGCTTCCCACATTATATCTGACAAATGTTTGAGAACATCTGATTTTGGAAACAGGATACATTTAACACTTTTCAGAGAGCGCATTTGATGTGGTGAACATTTTCATCGCATCCAGACACGGATCAACTGTGCTTCGTACAACTGGACATAGAGAATATTCAGTGCATAAAATAAACTTCACAAATTTCATTCGACTGATGCACAAAAACATGTAGCCTGTTTGACGTCTCTGATTATTTTCTCCTACTTTATTAGCAATTAGCAAATACATTATCATTTACATATATTTTTAGACAAATACAATTACTGAGCCATTATTAATTAGCTGATTTATATGAACGTAAAGAAAAGGATCAAATTTAATTTCAGCAATTTAGTTGCCATTGTTTGGTGAGCCAAATATTTCGTTATCTTTTCTAATGCAAAACCGCATTCTGTCAAAAGAGAAATGACAGCAGTAACTCTACGAAGGACATGTCTCCAATCATCTTATTCTGTTTTTATTTGCTCTTTGAGCTTTCATGCGAATGTTTAATTATTTTGAGCTGGACTTGACCAAAATGAGCCTGATGCTGATCATCAAATCCTGTAAAAGCTAAAGCTGTGGTCAAAGTTGTTTCGTGAGAGAACATTTTATGTACCAAACAGACGTCCTCTTCTGATAGGGAGCCATTCTCCTAGATTTGTATCTCCATTCTTTGAGCAGTTTCGGGATTGGATTTTGTAGATTCACTTTGAATTGCTGAAAAACCAATCCCAGTACAGCCCTGAATGAAAATTCCTTGTTTTTCAATCCTACATCTTCAATATATCTGAAATCCCAGTTGATATGGGCAGTTCGTATTTAATGAGCTTCAACAGTTTCTTTTTCTTCAGGACGCATTTTAATTCTATGTGACGGTCTACTGTCACTTCCTTTTCTTTTGAAGTTTTTCTACTTGGCATGGGAGTTACTGGCAATGATTCGTGCAAAACTGTGCTAAAATTGATTTCTCTTCAGTCTGTTCAGTATGGTCTACTCGGTCATTTATACCTGTTTGTAAAACCAAATCTTCTGAATTCGGAAAATTATACAAGTTTGTATCTACCTGCTGTACAAAGCCAGATAACTTAATTGGCTTTAAACGTTTCAACATGTTACTTTTTCTTTTTGTCGCTTTCGTTTTTACGGCTACTCTCATGTCGTTTAAACATTTTTTGCCAAAGAATATCTGTTTAAATTTTAAAAAAATGTTGTAGCTAGAGTTTATGCTAATTACACTACTTTCAGTTTAACCTCTGAACTATGAGATCGTTGGGGTGCCCTGTGTGGCATTTCTTAGGGCAATGGGAATTACTTTGTGGCATTAAATATACTTTCCAAGTAAATTGAGACAGAGTTGAGTTACATGGTACCAGCAGCAAAGTGCAATTACAACAAGTTGCGCTTAAAATATATAAAATATGTATGAGATAAAACATATGAAAAGAATAATGATTTCATTCGTACATACCAAAGCGTTAATTAATCAATGAAAATGAATAGATAGAAAATTGAAGTATAAATTTAAAACAGAAAATGAATAAATGGGATATTGAAAATGTAATAAATTGATTAATTCATTTTATACAAACATTAGTTTTTATATAAATTTAAACGGATTTACTTAAGAATGGAAAATGAAATATCAAAAGATTCTTGTCACCATTATGCTTACACATACTATTTTACGTTTTTTACATTAGTTTATTCATTCAGTTATGTATTTGGTCACTTGTACTAATGTTAGTATGGAGCCACCCTGGAATATGAAGCCCTGGGATGCAATCCACTGACTCCATATTTATCGACACTGTCTGTCGTTGAAGTTGTGATGTCTTCTTACAACATGACGTCTTTTCTGATATCAGTTATTTGTTTCACTAACAAAGTAGTCAAGACAGACATTAAAACATTACTTGGTTAGAATTTTAAAAAGTTTAGAATTTGACATAGAAGAAATTCAGCAAAACTTAATGGGAATTATTATTTGTTCGTTCTATTTAAATTCATGTTTAAATGAAACGTTAAATATACAATGTTCAATATATATATATATATATATATATATGTGTGTGTGTGTGTATATATATATATATATATATATATATATATATATATATATATATATATATGTAACTTTATGTTAGTATAATATCCCCTTGCAACAGGGTCACACCCTTGGTCACTAGCACCAAATACACGTTTAGTGGTCCGGTCCTCAGGTTCTTAGTACGACGGTTTAACCACGGGCTAACTTAGTGCTGGTCAATGCTGAGGCTGGTCCAAATTAGTAGTTGGTCGCTAGCCGCTTCGATCCACACCATCTCTGCGCACGTTGTGTTTTGATCTCAGAGCAGTAGAAGATCGAATGTAGTCTCGCAGCGCCGGTCAACTCGGAGCGGGTGCTATATTAAAGAAAAATATCTTCACGACTAAAATAAATAAAACGAGAGATTCGTAAGGTTAATCTGCAATTGGTTTATATAGCTTTTGGTAAAAAAAAATAACACTTTCCGCATCAATCTCTCTAGTGAGACTAGGTTTCGTTTAAACTTCTGGATGTCTTGGAATAAGGAATTCTGGTTGACAACTGGCACGAATTCCAGAAGCACCCGATACGGTTCTCAGCCGAAGCTCTTGAGCTTCCCAAAGTCATCTGCTTATATGCACTTGGACCCAAAACTTGCGTGGATCCGAAGGGTTCTGGGGGTTCGTTGATTCTTTAATTTTCATTAATTCAAATAAGGGCTTTCTTTGTTCCCTATTTCTGCTTTCTTAAACAATATAGTATCCACCTTCTTTGGGAATAGTCACAGGGGTTGCTTCTCCCTTAACTCCAACCTGCTCTACTACACAACTCGCACCGCTACTTCGCGCAGACCAAATTCTGCATTCTCCCCCTGCTTTCTCGATATTCAACCTGAGCCTAATTCCCAGGGTTTAAAATGCATAGGAAAAGGGTCGGAGTCCCATTCCAGTCATTAATTTCAATTCTCTGAATCTTTTCCATTTTCCTGGAACCATCTCTATCCAGCGAAGATACAAAACAGATCACCTATGATAGAATTTGTTTTCATAACTCCAGTTTTAATCGCACATCCGACCCGTTAAGAGAAATTAATGTTTAACCACTTCACCACCTCAGTGTCACATAGAGACTAAGCTAAACCTAGTGAATATCAGTATTTGCAATTTTGACTCTGTTTATTTATAGCAAATTATACTATCGGTTTGTTTTAGAGTTTGATACGAAAGAGTGACAACGAAATTTAAAGTATGAGACAAGATACCTATAAATCTATTTGACTTAAAACCAAGAGATATCCAAATTACTTGGTTTTAAGTCAAATAGCTTTATAGCGTACAAACATAAATTGTTTCATGCGACTATTTCAGTTGATATGTTTATCGCGTCTGAATTGCAAATATTAGAAAATGGTTACTGTATATTGTTCAATTATTCACACAGAGATATACAAAAATGTCTTCCTATGTACATAATCATACATACAAACACCGACTATTATCAGCGGCGAATTTAGCTTTGAAAGTAGCTAAGCAATCGCCTTTTGACTTTCAATTATTCACCACGACGAATGGCAAATAAGCGTTGAAAAATCAATTGTGGGAAACTGCGAGTAAACAGAAAGCTAAGAATAGTGGCCATTTACTGGCAAAATTAAGAAACAATATTGTCTAACGGTTAAGAAATAAAATAGATGAAAAGAAGTGTTTTATAGTTTTTGTCAGTTTTTTTAGTAAGTAAAAGACGAAGAAAACTGTTACTTCAATCTTTTATTTCTTTTTCTTCTGCGGTAGTCAATGAGAATTGAGAACAGCAGAAAATAATCACTTATGAAATTAATTAAAAAAAATATTTATTTCTCGTTTGCAGGAAAGTCGAACTCAGGGAAGAGATTTAATAGAAACAATCTCTTAAATAAGATTGATTGGTTCATTGATTTTGTTTAGCGGCATATCAGCCCCTATGGATTATGCTGAAATCTAAATATTTTAAACACAATTTTATGGTTTCAACTAAATATAAACTATAAATAGGTATTGTTGTTTGGTTGATTTTGTTTAGCGGCATATCAAACTCTATGTGTTATTTAATCTAAATATTTTTAACACAATTTTTAAAAGATGTGCTGCTGTTAATTTTATTTTATTTTTTCTAAAAATGTATTGTTGGTACTTTTATCATAAAAATCTATTTCTACACCTTAAAATTCTTTTGACCCGAGTTTGGGGTTAACTATTTTCCTATAGCTGGGACCCTAAAAGGTGCTACCACCCAAGGTGAGGGTGGACCTGGGAACAACAAGTAGTTAAGAGGTGATTCCACGCTCCTCAAAACCACCCAATCAGCGTTGCTACCAGATGTAGTTTATCGTATACCCTGGACGGCTTAAATAAGGATAAGCGTCTTTGTGTGCGTAGAAATAATTACTAACCTAATAAGTATCGATGACCATGAATCTGTATATCACTACAACCTTTGTATTTATGAGGCCAGTAAAACATCCTATTTAGTATATAATGTAGATTCATAGAGTCCTTGTCTAAAAGTACTAAGTCATGAATTTTAGATGTGGTAGTTTCTGAAATTACATCGTTTTCTTTCCATTTTTTTTCTTCGCTGAAGAAAATCCTTTTTAAGATAAAACGTGTCATAAAAGATCAGATGTCTTAGGTTAATAGAATGAAATTCAGTAGGAATACTTTAGCGGATTAAATAGTCCTTTAAGTAATGATAAGAAGGGCAAATGAAAAGAAACAGGTGAAGCGGACAAAATGTCACCACAAACACAGATGGGGTAGAGAGTGAGGGGTCAGATGAAAATATTCAGTTTTCTTGTTATTACGAAAACAAAGATGGAATTATTCAGGAGACAAGTGCCTATTTACACTGTCATAAAATCCTATTTGTCTTGCTATCACTGACAATCAATATTGAGGCCATTTTGGTCTTATAACCCTGGCATTAGTTTGTCACGGAATGTAACAAAAGATTAAAAATAAAATTCAGCCAACATCTCTCTCTCTCACACACACATACACACACACGCACGCGCGTGCGCGCTCACGCACTCACGTTTGTTTTCGTGTGTGTGTATGGCTTATTTTGCAAGTCATAGTACTGGAGGATGAATAGAACATGAGAAATCACAATACGTGACAGACTAGTTTACTAGAGTTCTATGCTAAATTTAACTAGGTATTGAATTTGGGTGCTATATAATCTTTATATTTTATTTTTTATTCAGAACATGGATATACTTATGTTGGTTGATGGTAGAGTTTATGCCATTAGTAGGAATTAGCTTTTGTTTACATACGAGAGCGGGCTGAAAAGTTCATATGCTGACTATGAACTTGCCAGCCACCCTCGTATATCTAGCAAGGTCCATAGTTATCTGGCGATCAGTCTATCTAACTATTGTTATTGTGTGAGCACATGGGGTGGCAGCACTTTCAAATATCGATCAGAGTTCGAAGCTGAATCAGTACTACTTTTCGAATATTCATGTACCATGAAAATTGCAATACTCTATCGATTAAATTCAAGTAAAATTCAGACATTTGAATGTGGATTTTTTTCTTTAAATATACTGAGACATTGCTACAATTCCATCCCAAGCAATCTTGTACTTGTAACATATATCTATGGGAAAAATGTATGACAAAGTGGAAAAAGGTTTCTTGTGACGCGTTTCCTCATTTAGGACTTCACTGGACTAAATTTATTATGCTGGTGTGATTACGTATGCGCATGAACCAGGGATGCTGGGAAATTTAAATTTATTTTTTTTTAATCTAGCCGATTTAATTTAGATTCTTTTTGTTTCCATCACATTTGTTATTATATATCCCACACTGTAATAATAGAAGTTCTGCCAGGAGTCACCATTCAGAAGAAAACATTTTCCACTTTGGCACATATTTTTCCCAATATTGTTCTTGATATATAAAAATATATATCATTATCTCATACATACATACATACATACATACTATCTATCTATCTATCTATCTATCTATCTATCTATCTATCTATCTATCTATCTAATTTAGTATCAATCCATTTCTTGATATTAGATCGTGATAAAAAATTGCAGTAGATATTCTTAAAACCTTCTTCAAAACTATGATAAATTTACATATCAAATAACAAAATCTAAATAAAGCTGCAGAACAAAATCTCTTTATTAAAGAAAGGAGTAGCGGCCAACATTAGAGAACAAAATTGTAAATAAAATGTGAATTAAATTAACATTATTCCTATAGAATTTTAACAGTGTACATCTATAACCGTAGGAATTTCCTAATTTGTCACATTGTTCAGACATGATTTTGTTCCATTCCTCCTACAGTTTCGCCTCCTAATTAGTCATCTTCGCCAGTTTCCTTGCTCTAAGATCTGGATTTTAGGAAAACTCTGATATTACCTCGATATTTTCAGCTTGGAATAATGGTTTTACCGGTTCTTTGCAGTATAACAAGATGCATAAAGATAGGTCCACGCACAGGAGAGGATCCGAATGCTTTTCAATGATATTGCAGTATTTACTTTACCATGTAACCATAAGTGTGGGCCAATACCAACGTCAGAAAATATACTTCATGCCAATGTTGTACTACTTTGACATTTAGGTGATTTTTTCACACATTTAGGAAGAAGCCTTTCGCTATTACACTGCCTGATTTTCTGCTCGCCGTCAGTGCCAAGCAAATTAAACTATCATCGCTGAACCACACTTTTGTACAGTTTCCATTGTTCAAAGAATCTGCTTAGTTGCAAAGGCTCGTTTAGCGTTCTCGTTCTTCTTTTGCTAATGTGGAATCTACAGTAGAAGAATGTGCATGAAGTCCTGCTTCAAATAACCGACGCGGCACTCTCTTTTGAGACTCTTTCAGATCAACTTCTTTGGTTACCTGACATGCAGTGTACACTGTCGTGTTAAAGCAGTCCGCCATCGAGAGTTTTTGAATCACCTAGTTCTTCTGAGGAGTCTTAGTGTTTTAGGTCACCATAAGTGTCACCATAAAGCATAATGGTTGATGGTTGATGTGACAGGCACCAAAGGATTTTTTCAGGCAATCTTTGAATCGCTTCTTTGGTGCACCTCTGCCACGCTAGCCAATGGAGAGCTCACCATACAATAACATTTTAGGCAGGCCATGATCCTCCATCCTGAAAATGTGTCCAGCCCAGCGTAGCTGGGACTTCAGCAGCATGGCATCGATGCTGGTGATCTTCTCCGTTTCAAGGACTTCAATTTTGGTGACAAAGTCACTACAATGGATGTTAAGGATTGTGTGGAGGTAGCTCTGGTGGAACCGTTCGAGTAGTCGCAGGTGGTGTCGGTAAATGACTGAGCCGTATATATATATATATATATATATATATATATATATATATATATATTTTTCGGACGCGTCATATTTTGTAATCTTTGTCCTATAACTTCATTTAACCTTGATTTATTTTATTCAAATTTACAGTTGAGTAAAAAAATGTTCAAAAATATTTCCTGCAATTATTCATATTCATCATATTTTTGTGATACAAAATGTAGTCGATATTCTAGAATATTTTATAGAATTGGAAATGTTGTATATTTAAACTTTCGTTGTCTAATATTAGACTCAATTATATCTATGCTAATCTCCATTTGCCCAATGCAATTATCACTAGTTAATTATTCTAAATTAGATTTCATCTATGGGAAATAAATGTCGAGTTTTCAAAGTTTTCTTTCATGATTTTCTGAGTCACTAGCAGGAGTTTTTTTTTTTTTTTTTGATGTGTCGAGATTTATTTAAAAGTTGGGCGGCATGTCTTTTTGATCCTGTCTTGAAATATTTATAATGTTAACTGGCATTCTTTCTGGTGATAAAATATCAGAATAGAATCGATGGAAAGCTTAAATGCTTGTGCTAGGGATACTAAAAAGTCCTTTATCCAACCACGATGCCCTTCAAATAAATAAAAAAAAATCTGATCAGATTTTGAAGAAGTCAGTAAAACTGAAAACATTTCAACATCTCAGCGTAATAAGAGGAGGAATTGTATCGTGTCAGTATCGAGAAACAGCGCTGGTGATTGATATGCTCACATTGCATAGACAACTTTGAAGAAATTAAAACCATTGCCAGATGCAAATTGTCACTATATTTGGGAGAGGGGTTAAATTTGATGTCTTCTGTAGGTTCGTCATTATTAGTGAGTTCTATCCTCAATGACAACATAACTACAAGCAGGAGTTAAATTTCTATAAATATGATTGGTTGTGAAAGAGAGATGACGAAAAACATCAAACCAAAACGTCGCCAGTATGAATAAATCAAAACTCATCCCAATAACCACAAACACCGAGATTTTTTAAATAAAAAAGCGTCCATCCAATGTTTACCATTTAAAGAGGAATCAGTGAATCAAACAGGAAAATTTAGCATGAATAAAAAACAATAAATGTTGCTCACCAAAAAAGATATGACGTGTGAACTGATTCATAGACTACGTAAATAAACTGGTGGTTTTACTGGAGTAATTGTTAATTCAAAAGTATTGATGAGTGCTGCACTAAAAATAAAAATGCTGCGCCAAAATAGTACGTAGCCTGCGTTGAATCCTTTGGGTGTGCTGTCCATTTCAATGGATAATAACAGTCACTAGGGAAACTGGTACCAGAAACAGTCACATAAAAACACATTCATGCACATATACATACATTTTCACAACACACACATGTACACAAAATATCTCGTCTCCATTTTATATCGTTCTCTCTCTATATATACACACGCACACACGTAAACACTGCATTGTGATTCGCAGTTTTGCGTTTTAAGCGATCGTCAGATCATGTGTTACTCCTCTTTGTGTAGGATATATAATGGCTACTTGTTCTGGAACACACCCATCTACAAGAGTGGCTGGCAAACGCCAGTTCAACACCTACAGAGGCCACACATGGTTTATACTGCAACTAGGCTGAGCGAATGTTAGTTACAGTTTCTAGGAGAGGACACAGAATTCGGCGTAACCAGCAATTTTGAACAAAGAGAGCACACTCAAACCATTGGTCACGATGGCTTTGTGCTTGCACAACCATCGTCAGCTTCCGAATAGTTTCGTTTACCAATTTCACTTACAAGGCATGAGTCAACACGTGGTATGGTTTTCAGGCACTTTCCAAAGGCGTCGAATGCTGGAATCCCCTCCCAAGATCGATAAAATCAAGAATAACATCATGATAAATTAACTGTGGTGAAATATTCGAACTCTTTTCTTTTCTTTTTATGTGCCGGGTCTTTTCAGGGCGTAGGCGATCATAGCTCTCCACCTCCCTCCATCCCTTGCAGCTCTCAACAAGTTCCTTTCCTTCTGTCATTCACTTGCTTAAGTCCGCCAGGTATGTCACGCGTTGTTTTCCTTTGTCTCTCTTTCCCTCTATTCGACCTGTGAGTATCAAATTCTCTAGGCCCGCCTTCCTCTCTAAGATCTCACCGTTGCTCACACGCTCGGTCCATAATATCCTTGCATCCTTCTGTGGAACCACATCTTTGTCGCCTCGAGTCTCTTCTTTATCTTTGAGGAAATTGTCCAACATCGTCTAACATTCGCTGCCGTAAAGAAGGACAGATGTCACGTAACAGTTCAGTATTCTTTTCTTTGTTGCCAAAGATATCCTCCTGTTTCACATCAGCCTTTCGAATATTTCCTTGACCATCCCAGTACGCCTACAAATCTCAGTGTCACACTTACCGTCCTCTGTCAAGACGCTTCCCAGATATTTAAACTTCCGCGTCTGCTTGATTCTAGTGTTCCATACCTTCAGATCGCATTTCGGGCACATCCTCTTACTGACGACCATACCCTCCGTCTTCTTAATGGTCGGAAAGCGAACGTTTTAAAAGGAAAAGACTGCGTTGTTTTATGGTGTTGTTGTAAACAGTTGTCGCTTTTCTTTTGCGCGTATAAAAAAAAAAAGAGAATGACACATTCAGATATTTCCAAAGGTTAGACACGGGCTCAAGTGGTGATAAACAATTGTGTTACTCCAGTACTCCAAAAAGAGGAAAACAGCATTGAAAATAAGATTAAGGTTGTTTTTTTTTCATTGAATGTAAATTAGGTATCTCCACTTTTTCTCTGAAAAAATAGCATGATGAAAAAAGTTTATATCAGTTATCCGAACAAAATACTCGCCACTCGTCTAGTTCTGACGGTAAAAGATCATGTCGTATAACTCCTTGCTGTTAGTACCATGTAACACAATACAAATTGTCCTCTGCTACTTGATAAATACCGCGCCATGTAATCACACTACCTTGAAGAACCTAGAATAGTACCTCGACGATCAACTAAGATAATTTGATTTGCGCTATTGACATGTAGGTACGTATATAAAATAAAATGATCGTTGTTAAGCAGTGGCTAAAATAAAAGATCTTATTTATTTGATAAATTGATGCTTTAATCTAAGCATGAAATTACAGAGAAAAAGATTTGCGCACTCCTCAACATTTAGAAGCATTTATGCCCCTTGGCTAAACTGAATAAATACCTACATTGTCTGTCGTGTCAAACTGATGAAAATGTCTACGCCATGAAAAATGGTTCTTGAACAAAGATTCAATTCTTAAGGATATTAGCATAAAACGGTACAGGCAACCAGTAGCCATATTGTCAGTTGAACACATACATACATGCACACAGACATACATGCACACAGACATACATGTATATATGTACACAGCGTATATATACTCACATCTTAGCTAAAAGGCCGAGTAATTAACAAGAAT